>OOFC01004960.1:5333-38222 GCA_900323345.1 Pseudochromis fuscus
GGGGGGGGGGGGGTCTAAATTGAATTGATCTACAGCTAGATATATGTCAGCCAAGTGAGTTCTGCTAATGTGTGGGGCTTCCCTCACACTGTGCAGATTTAAAATGGTTCATGTTTGCACTGTTTTTCTAAGCGTTTGGGATTTGACGATAGGGTGGCAGCTGTACACTGTTAAGAATGAAAGAGCCCAGTACATGCCGTATCGAACTCCTCTCCAAACTGTGATGACTAATCTCACCCACTAGAGGCCAGTATTGTTGTGTGAGTCTTAACACCACAGCACAATACAGCCAATACTTGCACAGACTGTTTCTGGCTTTAAAGTTGTTGTCTTTATTTTGTTTCTGTGGTTTTGTATATAAAACATTTAAGTGGTAGTAAAAATCTAGCTGGAGACTGATGAAATGTCTTGGCAATGGTACACATAGATGGGATGACCAGCTTCACTTCGGGGGAAAAAGCTGTTTTTAGACTTCTGTACAGACAGTTGTGGTTTTATTTTCTATGATTTGGTGTACAGATTTCAGCTGAATGAATGAATGATATAATCTACCTTAAGGCACACACACTTTTTTCCTTTAACTGTCAAAGTAGTGAGTGCTATTGCTAGCCAAACAAAGCTGTCATAATACTTGGCATCTATCCAGGCTTGGGTTTTTGTTACATGAATTCTCCAAACCAATCATTACAATCATTTAGGCTGACACACAAAAAATCACTCAGCCATGTTGTTACCTGTAAGTTGGCTTTTCTGGGAGATTGACCTGTCATCAAATTAGACTTTTAAACCATTTCAACCAAAAATATCACCAAAAATATTAACCAAATACAGTAAAATTAAATCATACTCAAAAACACAGTCACACATTACAGTGCTGTTTCAACAGGAAGATAGTAATGCATTCTGGTGATTGTGGGTCCGATTTTTTTTTTTTATAGACCCTCAAAGAAAAGCATGTAACTAAAAATATACTTTTGAAACATTTACATGTCAGTATGGAATATTTGTGATGCTAAATTAGTGAAATGGTAGGTTTTTAATGTATGATTTTCATTTTATCCTTGTCTATATTCAAGTCTTGACTATTTTTAATACAGCTTCATCTAAAAAATATAAAATTCAAGCTTATTTCATTTGATTTAACCTTGATGCATGTTGTAAAGTAATAGATTTATTTCAATTCCCATCTATTCTTTTGGCTAGCTTGCTATCTTGTATTTGAACTTATTCAGTATATATATATATAACATAGATATAACATTTACATGGCAGTTATTTTGTATAGAAGATCCATCTGAATATAATGTACATGTAAAGAGAAATGTGGATAATTGTTTATATTAATTGTAGATTGAAATGGCAAGAGGTTACTTGAAGATTGTATACGTGAAGATGCTATAGCTGTTTTTTGACAAACCTAATGACCCCAACTAACAAACACTCTAGTTCTTTTACAAATGCAAAACTGGCTGCTTTGAAGGGCCAAATGTTTTCCTTTACACACTTGAGGAAATGGAATAGTTCCTTTGTTTACAGCTGCTAGTGTCTCTCATGATATTACTATTTTTCTCTTAAGTTCACATGTACACATACACATTTGTCCTAATATCTTTGTGAAGACACACATTGATACAAAGCATTACTTATCCTCTTACCTCAACATTAACCACCAAATTAAGTTTCTGATCCAATCCCTAACCTAAACCCACTTCTAACATTAATTGTTCTTTAAAGTTGTGAAAACCAGCCTAAATGTCACCACAGTGCTTTTGAACCAAACATTGTCCACCTAAAGATAGAAAGACACGCTACATGTTACAAACACAACACGACTGTATAATTGTAGTTTTTGAATAAAAAATAAAATCATTTTTAAAAAAAAGAAAATAAAATTATTCATTGTGTGTTTATTTTTTATGAAAAGTGTAAAGACCAATAATCTATGAATTTTTAAGTTAAGCCTTAAATCTTTAAAATTCCTGTATGCCTGTTTGCAGACATTAAGGCGCTTTCAAGGGAACTATTCGTACCTAAGAGCTGCACAGAAGAATATAATGTTCAGGTAGTTAACAAGTAAATGAGTGTACGTGGGAGCAGTATGTTGCTTGAGGTAACAAAAGTGGTTACTGGTACTTCCCTCCACCAACCCTGACTGACCTTGCACGAGTTGTTGCTTCACACCAGGACGCCTTACCTACAGTCCACTGTCCTTCAGGTTATTACCACTACTTCTTACTTGTTCTCAGAGTGTACTTTAGATTTAACAAAGCAGTGTACAATTCTTTAAACCTGTACTAAGTTTAATTATTTTAAAATTTCTATTTCACCACATGCTGTACATTTAATGTTATGTCTTATATTATTTTATTTTTTGCATTATCAGCATGGGGCTGCTAGACAAGTGTTTTTGTTGTTGTTTTTAAAGTAATTACAGAGTATGGCAGTGGCTTAGTCGGAAGGGAGTTGGGTTGATAACCACAGACTCCCTAGTTCAGGTCCCAGTCTGGACAATGCATGAGTGTATCTAGACAGATGGATATTTAATGATCCGATGCAGGAAATTATTTTATAACAACAAAAATACTGGCAGCCTCACAAACAACCAACACTGAAGGCACAAGGCAAGAAGTGAAAAATATATGAAATATAGGATATGTAGGCTACAGTAAAAAAAAAAAAAAAAAAGAATATTAAGTACAATTAAAACGTATAAATATATTATTTTTAAGGTAATTCAGCAGTGGCCAAAAATGTAGTGATATTGTCTTTATATGCGTAAATGTGAAAAATTCTTGTATATGTGTTCATCTAATTTCTATATACAGTCCATGGTCAAACCAGAACTCACAATTTACTGTACTATAAAAAAGTAGCAGAGGTTAAAGTTGTGTTGTAACACCCCCTAGCGGTTCCACCCTGAATCGTCGCATGGCATTTTGTTTGGCGCCGATGGAGGGAGTCACTCCTGAGATCTTTGGTCAGTCAGACGGCAGAACTTCCGGTCGGCATTTTGTTCTACGAGAGGAGAGCCTCTGGATGATCGCAACAATCGTCATATTTCTCATTTACTGTCGAAATTGGCTGCACTCATTGTTTACGTCGGTGCAGACCGACTGAAACTCCGAAGAACGAATGTTTCCCCTTGAATGTACGCTGAAACATTCACCCTTGAGTGACGGAAGAAGAACGAATCAGTCCGACCCGGATTATTGTTGATAGCTAGCAGCTAGCACATCAGCTAGCTGGCAAGCCAATCGAGTTCCTTCTGGAGGAGCTGCGAGAGAAGAAAGGGGGAGCTAGAGATACGGACACAAGCTAAAACATTCCCCTCCCTTTGAACGCAACATCCGAAGGTAAATACAATTACATATGTATCTTTTTGAATTTAACTTTAAATTGCAACGATTTGCAAACACATTAATAGACGTTGTGCTGCAGGACCACCTGCGGCGTCGTTCATCGTTGACCGGGAGGTAACGGAAGCTAGCGAACTAGCAGCCAAGCTAGCTCGGTGTGTTTTTGCTCCGCCGAGGCGCTCGGCCTCCACTGGATGTCATTTGTCGAGCCCGAGGATTGGGCCGTTGCCACGGAATTACAATCCGTGCCGCTGCCTACACATCTACTCACAAACTTATCGTTTTTTCCCGAACTCAATGAAAATTGGCTAGCGTTCATCAAACCCGACTAGCGCTTCCTTGTATTATCTGAACAGCCTTCCCTTTATTTGAACGAGGGGCAGCGTTAAGAGCTAACTAACAACAGTTAGAGCTAGTTAGCTTAACTAGCTAGCTATTAAAACACGACTATTGTTGTTAGCGAGTGTTAGGCAGCTACTGATCTGAGCTGCTATCGTGAGGGGTAACCGTAGCTGGGCGATAGGCTCGGCAGAGCCAGGCAGTCAACTTCTCGGCAGTGTGGACGTAACGTTGGTGGTTTTGTTCGTAAGCAGCGAGCTGCAGCTAGTAATTCGGCTAGGATAAACATTGAAATGGATGCTACTGTCAGCTGCACATTAGCTAACTGTTGGGTTATCATCTTTGTGTGTTGTTTGACATCTTGCATGTTTTGATTTACTCGGGCGTGTGGCAGGGCGAATGTTGGTGTGGTCGCCATCCTGATTTGAAATGTTTTGACTGACCGCGGACTGAGCACAACCTTACGCTGCTGTAGTATAGCTGTAGTTACTTTACTATTTGAGTTTGGTTAGACATGTTGTTAGTAGTGATTGTAGATATTTTTGATGACCACAACAAATGCAGTTTGATTGCTTTCTGCAAGTAGCCAGTTTGCAGAATGCGCACGGTGGCTGTTGGCTTCTGGAGGATGCAGCCCCCCACTACTGCCGCCACCATCACAGTGCATCTGTTCCTTTGTGCTGCCTCCTGCCTGTCAGTCTCACAGCTGTCAGCCAAGCCCCTGCGTACAGAGGGAAACCACAGAGACCGAGCGTGCTAACATTACCGCTTGCTAATGTAATGTTTACAGTATCCATCTGTTGATCCGCTCTAACAGTTATGTCGTGTTGAAAAAGTTTCACATATTAAGTAAGGAAGCATGTGATCTCAGCGATTGCTTGCTCTCAGGTCTGTTTGAATTGCAATATCTAGGGTACACACTTTAGTGGCTTCAGCGATATGCAAAACTTTTTAAAAAGTTGTGGCCTTTTTCTAAACAGTCAATGAAAAGAGTTTCACACGAAGTCAACAGTGCTGCTTATTTTTGCATTCAGGGTGGGAGGATTGTTAAGCATTAAAGACGTGGTCATTGCGAGTATGAATTGCACGTGTAACAGTGTTGTTCTGTTTGGCATTTTGAGTGTGCACTGTCGGGTTAGCTTCTTAGTGCAGCTCTTGTAGTCACCACTTGATGTTGTTGTTCTAAAGAGGACTGAACTCCAGTTTTATTTCACAAAGTCTGATGCAGAGCTGTGTTCTTTTTCAACAGACTGAAGAGGTAGGACGTTTTATCTGAAATGTCAGTGAGTCCACCAGAGACTGCACAGAATTCTGCAAGAAGGTATTATTATAATTGTTTGAGTCATCCATCATTTCACTGGCCTGTCATTATTGACATTATTAGTTTGTAATCTTGTGCATGTAATCTGTTCATTTTTACTTCTAGCATTTCACACAGAGTAACGTAGATAGCCTAAGAGCCCATGAAGTGTGGGCTGTGTTTATGTGTTTAAATGTTCTGCAAATTGCAGTTGGGGGTTTTCACTGTCTTATGCAGTATTACCTGAGAGATTAAGAACATCTTGCAAGTAATGAATTTAAGACAAGTGCAACACAGTGCTTTTATTTTTGCAAATGTGTCAAAGTGACCAAACTCATCAGGCGACTACCTATTCATATTAAACATTTTTAGTGCAGGAAATATGAGCAGTATTTTGTATGTATGTAATATGTGGTATATATGCACACACCAACTGCAGTACCAAAGCAATCGGAATGTCAAGGCATTTTCACTCAAACACATAACCACAGCTGCAGTTTATTATTCGGAAACTTTCTAAAAAAGTGTTTAGACCTCTTTTGCAATATGTTTTCTGTGCAGAATATACATCAGTTTGTGTATCATCATGGTGACTGTTGATGTGTTTACATTATCTGCTGTTATGCGATATCTTTGTAATTTGACAAACTATTTTAAAAGACTCATAACCAATAAATGAACTGAAATACAACATATTGTAGAAATTGTGAGACAAATCACATGCATGCATTGGTTTGTACCAACTGCATATAATATACTGCAATTTAGAAGAATTGTGGTATTGAGCATCAGGGTCGTCTCATAATTAATGTAACCTTAAGACTCGTGTTCAGTTTTCTGTGTTTCTGTATTTGTTAACCATTTCTGGAACAGCATTCAGGACAGCAGCATGTCATTACTGACTGCAGAGACTTGTGAGGTTTCCTCCTTGATGGATCAGTACCATATGGATTGTAATAAAGTAGATATAGAAGTGAAAGGGCTAAGCTCCTGTTTAAAGATGCAGTGAAGGACACGGCATTTCATCTTGATCGACAGGATCTAGTAAGACTTTTAATTGTGTTGTGCAGATGATGCAGCCAACACAATTTCAATATCATGCAGATTGACGGCAAATATTTCCTCATACTGTACATTTGAGCTGGAGTTTTTTGGTGTGCCTGAAGAATTCTGATTATTTTATCACTATCACTTTCATCCGTTTCTTTTAATCCATACTATTATTTTAGCTCATTCTGTAAGTCTGTGCTTTTTCTCATACACCACCTCATTCTTGTTGTTCCTTGTCTTCTCCTGTTCATTGGGCTCATGCTGTCGACCCTCTCTTACTAATTATTCTCCCTTGTAGGTGCCAGGAGATGTGAGGACGGGTGTCGTCCATCGACCCCCTGATCTACCTGTGTATCAACACACTCCCCCACCCTCACCTTCAGCATGAATGGGGATATGCCTCATGTTCCCATCACCACTCTTGCTGGGATCGCTAGCCTCACAGACTGTGAGTGTTACACAGTGGTGTTCAAAACACATTGTCACTGTTTTTGTTTTATCTCTTCTTCCTGTGTAAAATGTCAACCGGAAATATTCTGTGTGAACAAATGTATACTTTTTTAGATAGTTTTTACATACTATGTTTCTAGCTTTGTGTAACTTCTTGTCTCCAGTACATGTGACCATGTGTTCTGCTCATGCTTGTTTTTCACTCTGTCACTTTTTCTCTTTTCCATCCCAGTGTTGAACCAGCTGCCCCTCCCTTCTCCTCTACCTGCCACCACCACTAAGAGCCTCCTATACAATGGGAGGATTGCGGAGGAAGTTACGTGTCTACTGGGCTGTCGGGATGAGAATCTGGCCTCCCAGCTAGCCCATGGCCTCAACCAGGTCTCCACAGAGCACATGTGAGTGTACAAATAAACATGTTTGCATGGCAGAGCTGTGTTTCAATTGTTCGGGACATATTTGCATGAAATTGAATTAGCTGTTTGTGTCAGAGCTTTGGGTTCGACTTAATGTTGGGTAACAACAAAAAGAGATGCCAGTGTTGATTTGTAGAGATGGAGCAACATTGCTTGGTTCTTTTACTAATTAAAATATAAAAACATAAATATTTGATGAGATGAAGACATGAAAGACTTAACACTGATACTAGAATAAATGTTAATGGTTTCCCTCTGGGTAATTTTTCTAGGTGCAAATACTGCATATTTTACACATGAAGAACTATGTGATTAAAAATTTGTGTTTATAATAATTAAATCCTGTTTAACTTTAAATATGTCAGTTTTATTTGAGAATGAAAAAAATGAAATCCCCTTTAGTGTCTGTTTATTAGACATGTGAAATCAGGTTAAAATGTCTTTCATGTTTTATATATATATTGTGGCAGCACTTCTATAGAAACACCTGTCTAATATAGTGCAAATCAATACTAAAAAAACAGCTTTGCTATGAAATTTATTTGTAGCCTACATATTTGCAGTTTTTGTTGATGTTGTCATAAAGGGGATATTTTTATTTTGTACTTATTAATATAGTTTGCATTGGGTGGTAATATTTTACTGGACTGTAATATATTAAAAAGAGCTATTAATGTTTTATCCATTCCCTTCATATGAGGTGGCAAAATATTGGGAACACAGAAAATATGTGTAAGTGTTTATGTCTGTATGGGATTGGATCAGATTGCATTGATATTCTTAGTAAAGTGCTGGGTGAGTTTGTATTGACTTAAAGAGGACTTATTCTGCTTTTCAGTTTTGAACACAGTTTTACAGTGTTGGGTGTTCATATGGCCAAAGTTTGGGGTCATGAGGTATAGTGATGTTCCAGTAATCTCTGTGAGAAACGAGCTCAGACTGCTGCTGAAAACTGTTCAGAAAGCTAACATTGTGATGTACAAATGTCAGCTCTTTTCGGTAGTTGTTCGGAAATAAGACTGTCGTCACTGAACACGTTCTGCAATTCTCCTCTCCTGAATATTATTAAATTATTTGGTTTATGTACTGAGGCATATAAATAATCGCTGGTGCATGGAGATACTGTGCAGTTGTTAACATTGTACTAGTGCCGTTACCTTTGGTTTTTCCAGACAGCAACTTTTTCCACTTAAGTCGGCATTTTCCAGCATTTCCCACATGTCCACCGATTGATACGGGCATACATAGAAAACATTTAACATTGTGATTGGCTTGTGAATAAAATACTGAATCCATCGTTACCTTCCACAATAAGCTGCTAATGGGTGTAATATTTACCAAACACAGGCATCCTGCTGTGATCTTTCTGGTGGTGAACGTTGGTGCTGCCTGCTTTCAGATTCTGGATCAGATTCAGACTCAAACATGTTCAAACTGGTTTGAAAACTTTGCATTTCTAGTCAACAAAGTTATGTTACTTTGTTTGTTTACATTCACCTCCCTGTCACGCTCTCTGATGTCAGCCAATCATAAGAAAGTGGGCTGTTGAGAAGAGGGGGAGGGGGTCGTCAAAACCGCTTGTTTCAGGCAGAGGATGAAATGAGGGACTGCATAAATAAGGCCCTTTTTAAAAAAAAAATAAAATCTATGCAAAACTTTAGAGGTTATAAATATAAAGCATAATAGGTCCTCTCTGAATCCAGTGCAATACATACTTGACAAATTGGTGTCAGTCAGTACAAAAAATCCTGTAAATCCAAAATTGCAATTAAGCAGTTCTGCCCAGTTGAGCAGATTGTTTTTTGACATAAAAGTCTATTACAACCAAGTTTATTAAACATCTTCAACTTATTTCTCACTGCTCTCTGCTCATAGTAAACAGTATTTTGTTTAATCTTCCCACCTTGAATTGTAGACTACATATCCATAAAAGATTTGTCATACATTTTTAAATACACATTTGCATTGTTTAAACATGCATCAGTGTTTCTACTTACTGCTAATAATTTCGCCACCCACTTATCTGTGCTCCCACTGTTTAATAATGCGACAATGCCTTTTTTGTGTGTGTGTTTTCAGAGAGCTGAAGGACAACCTGGGTAGCGATGAGCCAGAGGGAGATGCACCACTGTTGCTGCAGACGATGCTGGCCAGGAACCCTGGCATCTTCAGGGAGAAAAGTATGGACACAGATACCTGTTGCACATTTTATCATATTATTCATTATTGTGAAAACAATGTAATCATACAAACAATATGTTCTGTGTTTTGTTTCTAAACAGATGTTATGCAGCAGCCAATGGTACCACCATTCAAGATCACCCAAAATTCCATGCATAGCCCTGCACAGCCTGCAAACTTCCAGCCGGCAGCAATTTCTCCCAATCCATCAAGGTGGGTTAGGCAAACGAAATTACCTACTATCCTAACTTTAAAAGTAGTTGTAATTCAATAATGTGACCATTGAAATTAAACATGAAGATAATAGTTTTAAAGTAACTTGTTGTTATTGTTGGTGCCGTTCTGTTGCTCACTTTCTACGTCCCTGTTCTCTCCACTTTGTGCAGCCGGTTTGTGGCGCCGCAGACTGGTTCCAGTAGCCGGTACATGGGCCAACAGAACAGTCCAGTACCCAGCCCCTACACTCCTCAGAGCCCTGCCACTGGTTACATACAGCAGTACCCTCACCAACAACCACCCAGCTATAACCAACACCAACAGATACAACAAGGTGAGGGCATGAGTGTATTGCATGATCATGTGCAGGCATGGGAAAAAAAAAACCCAGTAGGGATCAGTGCATCTGATCCATGGCATCACTTGTACAAGTCATTTTGAGGTTTGTTATTGTTTTTGTCATGTTTTTATTTTAAACTTGTCAGCTACAGTTTCTGACATGACATCATCTCTGGAGGATTTGATTAGTTATATATTAATTGTACATCCTTCACATCGGGCCGCATTACTAAACTAAACTTTTTGACTTTGTCTTCTAGAAGCTCTCTGCTAGTTGCTGGTTTACTGTTTGTTTGATGTGATAAGTGGTTGTTATTTCGTGCACACAATTCTGTTCCTTCTTACGCAGTGTTATTATGAACTTAAAATTGTCTTCAGTTGCTTTACAGTAAACTGTCCAGTATTGCATCACAGCTTTAATGGATGTTTTTGATGGCACACATAATTTTTTGTTGCATTTGATTCAAATATTTCTACCAGTAACAAGATGTTTGGAAGAACAGTGTTTCATAACTCAGAATAGGAAAGCCATGAACAATAAAAACACTGTTTAAGTAAGAATTCAATTAAATCAGAAAAAAATGATTGTATATTTATATAGTGTGACCTTAGCTCATTTGTTTAATAAGGTCAGTCATTTTTTAAATATGGCAAATCAATTTAATGTAGTATTTCTGTTTTTCCACAATTTTATTTCAGTGGATTTCATGTTAGTCTTACTCTAGAGTTTTTAATAATATTGTTTTAAAGAATCTTATGCTGTGGGCTTATATACTCAGCAGTGGTTTGCCTGAAAAGGTCATGGCCTGCAAACATGAAGAGACTGCCCAATTAATTTTTTGACCTCTGTGACAGTTGTGGCTCCAACAATTAAATATAATTGGTTGACATATTTATGCTTTGCATTTAGAGTGTCTGCTCTGAGGCAATAAGTTATCCACCTCCAATTCAGTGATAAAGTGTATGAGTAATAACAGGAGGAGCACGTGTGTTTCAGTCCTGTATGTGTTAGCTTGCCTGCTTCCTGAATGACTAAGATGTTAAGAGCCACAATACATTTGCAGATAACCGACCAACACATTTCACACAACCTGCAAGTCCAGTGTACTCATATTTATTTTGTAGAGTCATTGAAATTATAATTATTAACTTATTGTTTGCTTGGGTCTGATGAAACCTCTCTGGAGAACTTTAAAAAAACTTTAACAGTTAAATTAATAAAATACTTAGTCATGTAAATACATATTTATTTCATTTTATTAGCAGATTTTAAAATGTTTTTTTTTCCTTCAAGATCAACGATGTTGCAGATACTTTAGTCATAGATAGTTTTAAAAAAAAAAAAAAAAAAACTTTTGTTTTTGTGTGTTGTTTTTTGGTCCGTCAGTGTCTGTGGCCAGTCCAATGGTTCCTGGTGGGATACGAAATATCCATGAGGGCAAAGTATCAGGGCAGATGGCCAACGCTGCCAACCACCACTCAGACAGACATGGTACTGAGGACTACATGAACATTGTACACCGGCTGGGCAACGAGGTACGCCTGATCATAATGAAAATGTTCAAGTCAGTAAAATGTATAATTAAACAACAAGGCCATTATCATGAATAATGCTATTTTTCAACGGGTCGATCTGTGGCTCAGCTGGTAAAGCTGTTCATCCACAAATTGTAAGGTTGGTGGTTTGATCCCGGCTCCGGCTGTCCACATGTTGAAGTGTGCTGAACGCTGAAGCTTCGTGTGTGTGTGAATGGGTAAATTGTGAGGCAAATGTAAAGTACTTGGAGACCTAAGCAAAGGCAGAATGGTGCTATATAAGTGCAGTCCATTTACCACTTTGTGTAATGTTTGTCAAACTTAAAATGTAAGTGTGTGGGGAGGAGGAGGTGAGAAGTAATGCCTGGTAATACTCTTTTAGGGCTAATTGTGAACCTGTTGAACCTATTGAGCCACAAATGTGTGTGTGGTTGTATTTGATTTGTGTTTTTAAAGGGGATTCAAAGATGTGTTTTCTGTTTGCAATTAATAAGCATTGGTATAAGTGTGACCCACACTGAATAATGTGCACACAACAAGGAGGTTCTGCTGGAGTGTCAGAGATAGGATTAAGTGGTGATTTGGTTTCTTATTGTGGGTAAGCTTCTGTGTCAGATTGTAGTTAACTGGAGAGCCAGGCTGTAAGTTTGTTGTAATGCTCATATGTGTTAGCTTAAATCCTTGTTATCTGTGTGTTGTCCAGGAGGGTGACTCCACCATGAGGTCTTTCCCTTTGCGGTCTCCCCAGGCTGGCTGCTCCCCAGCAGGAAGTGACGGAACGCCCAAACGTAAGACCACTGGAGGGGGAACAGAGGCACTAGAGTCTCTACAAAGTCCTTTTTCTTCATTAACAACGAAACTGCTTCAAACTCAGAAATACTCCGAATTTGAAATTTACTGCAGCTGAATAGTTGAAGGCCATTATCCCTCAGTAGCAATATCAGTAGTTACATATGATTCATTTTCACTTTCTTTGCTCCATGTTGCTTCCTCACAGCGGGCTCCCGTCCGCCGCTGATTCTCCAGTCTCCACCTCCCTACGCACCCTCACCAAGGGAAGGAGGACCTGACCAGAAACAGCAGCTCCAGCAAAGGAAGAAAGGCCCGGCAGTGAAGGAGGAGAAAGATATGTACGACATCGTCAGCTCTCCAAACAAGGACTCGACAAAACTCACCCTCAAGCTGTCCAGGGTCAAGTCAAACGAATCTGATCCTCCAGGTAAGACTGTGGTTCAGCTCAATCTTTGCTGGACCCCCACTTTCTTTGTTACTCTGTTTTGCAGCTGTTTAATCAGTTGATAGTAAAAGAGGTAAGCTTGATATATTCATTACTGGAAAAGCTTTGTCCTTTTTAAATACAACCCATGTAAAATTGTGTTTGTTAATTGCAGGTGATGTGATGGATCAGAACTCGGACAATATTGAGGCAGAACTGGGCTTTCAGCAGGTGCCTGTCCTCCAGCAAAATCTAGGAGCTCGGCTGCAACAGCAACAGCTCTCCCAGCAAGCAGGTGGTGCCAGTGGTCTTCAGCCTCCCAGTTCACCTTATGATGAGGCAGAGCTGGATGCCCTTGCTGAAATTGAAAGGATAGAACGAGAAGCTGCTAGTGAAAAGTGCTCCAAGGAGGTGCAAGATAAAGGTGTGTATTATATATTTCAGTGTAGTTAAAGATGGTCGTATATATATATATGTATGATTGTACACAAACTCTGTGTTTTTAAATTTTAATGTATTTAATTTTACTTTCATGTCTCTCTCTACAGACAAGCCACTCAAGAAGAGAAAACAGGACTCTTTCCCCTTGGAACCAGGTGCAGGGGGACCCGGTGGCCCCACAGGTGCCCCAGGCAGTGGATCAACAGGAGGGGGCAATGCTGGCAAACTTACCCCACAAGAGGCCACTGCAGCTGGGAATGGTGCCAGCCGCCCTCCCCTCATGGTGAGCATCGACCTCCAGCAGGCAGGCCGAGCTGATGGCCAGCTCGATCCCTGTCTGGCTGCCCCTATTCCAGCCCTTGAGGCTCAACGCTGGCCTGAAGAACCAGCTAGTGGGCCAGCTGCATTGGAGGGTTCTGACACGGCTTTGCGGTTGAAACCAGATGGTCGACCGGAAGTCATCAAGAACAGGGTCGATAAGCATGACAGCAGGAGAGAAGGTCGGGAGTCGTCAAAGCACCGACATGATGAGAAGTCCTCAGACAGGCGCGGAGAGATGCCAAAGTCATCAAACCGAGGGGAACATGGACGAGACAGGGACCGTGAATCTGACAGGGATAGGAGGCATCGGAGCGAGACTGGTGGTCGAGACAGACGGTCCCCTGACTCTCGTTGCCGAAGTGATCGAGATAGGTCTGGCTATCGGGCTTCTTCCACTGGAGAGCCCGGTCGGAGCAGCAATAGGCAAGATGGTTCCAAACCGGCCTCGTCTGCTTCTGGTGCTAAAATTCCAGATTCTTTCCCTGCTCAGCTCCTGGGAGGGCATAGTGGCGCACTGAAGAACTTCCAGATCCCTAAGGTGATCTGGACCGACCCAAACCAAATATGTACCCACCTACCAATCATTCAACTGTCACTGCCTGCAATCTCACAAAATCAAATCACACCACTGCTCACTCTTGTTTTTGTTTTTATTTTCCCATTTGTAAGCTTTTTTTTTCCCCTTTTTTTTTTAATTTACTCCAGGGATTAGTCTTAAAATTCTATTAACACATTAACTCACATCTAACCATATCTTAAAAGTAGAAGACATTATTTACTGGGTTTGATTGAGTTGTTAGCAGGTACCCTTAGAAAAATCTCCCACTGCTGTTTTTTCACATATTGTGAGTGATACATCTATAGACAATCTAGACTAAAAAGCTAAATAAGTTTTTACTGTGTTCAGCACAATTTGGGTCAGTTTACACAAGATGAAAGTAACAGTATTGTTAACCATGTTTGGATCCCAAATCAAACAACATCCCATTACCAGCCATTTCATGTTGCTGTCAGAATTGGTAGCTAATCACACACGCCCAGCAGAAGTTCAATAACAACGCAGCTTTACCACAGAAATTCTGTTTGTGGCTTTAGATGAAATTGCAACACAGACTGTTTAGTTGTCCTGACAGGTCTAAACCAGGAATACTACTTATGCAGGTGACTAATTGATTATCATTGTACAGAATAACTCCAGCAACACCTTTTTATGTATATTATTATAGTACCTTTGCTTGCATTTTCTCTCTTTTAAAGATTTATTATTTTAGTTACTTAGAAATCAGTGCATATCAGTTTTTTTTTAGCACAACAAACCTGCTGTGTTGAACAGCACACAAGTCTATGCTGCACTGCTGATGAGTCTTTATTTTCACCAAGTGCTGGTGACAGGCCCACCTTCAAAAACATCAAATTATTTGCACTGCTTCAGTGTATACTGTTAATTGTGCACAATTTTGTTTATCGTACATATTTTACACCACTTAACTTTTACTTCTTTGTTAGGGAGTTAGGGAGCTGCTATCTTCATCGTTGGCCCATCACTGATAGGTGCAGGGGGTATTTTCTATGCTGACACTGCAGTGTTGACAGTGTATTATGTATTGTTTTTTAGTCCTAGAATTTAAGACATGGAGATGTTGTAGTGAGAACAGTGGAATATATCGTTGCGTCTTTTCTGTCAGGACACCGGAAACTAACATCAAAATCACTAATCTCATGTCAGTTTGAATCATCGTTTACATCTTATTGTCTTACCTGATTTTGTATTCTGTAAACAAAGCTCATGGGGGTGGGGTATTTGATGATATTTGAGCTTGAAAATTTCAGGAGGCTTTCCTGACTCTTTGTTTTTTTTTCTTCCCCAGATCAATCGTGACAGGGATGGCAGTGGGTCAACTGAAAGTCAAATGTGGGGCCAGCCTAAGGTGAAACTAGAGAGGCTGGGTTTGGTGCAGGACTTTGAGAAGCGGCCCAAGCCTGTAGTGGTTCTGAAAAAGCTCTCTGTTGATCAGATCCAGAGGATCATTCGACACAGCAAGTCTGGAAAGAACAGGATCTCCTCGGGAAAGTCTGGCAAAAGTAAGAACCAAATGTTTTAGATCTGCAAACGGTTTTGCTCTATTTTTTTAAAACTATATTTACATAATGTTTTCAGTCTGACTATTCCATATTTTCTCTGCACTTTTTAAGAAAATGAAGCATTCTTTTAATGACTTCAAAATGTTACTGGCACATTTTCAGGTGGTATGGACCCAGCAGTTCTGAAAGAGCTTCCCCCAGAACTACTGGCCGAGATTGAATCAACCATGCCCCTGTGTGAGAGGGTGAAGATGAACAAGAGGAAACGAAGTACTGTTAATGAAAAGCCCAAATACGCTGAGGTCAGCTCAGATGAAGACTTTGACGCAAATGGAGAGTGTGAGTCAAATCATTTGATCCTTGACAGTTGTCCCTACTAATTGTTGCAGGTTTGCTCATTTAATTTAATAAATGTTATTTATTAATCTCTGCAGCTGCAAGAAAGCGGCAGCGCCGAGATAAAGACAGATCCTGGGAGTTTGAAGAAAGGGAGCGACGGGGTTCAGGGGAGCACCGGAAAAGTGGGCACAGAGACAGTCGACGAGGGTCTGGGAGCCGCTACCGAGATTCCTCTGAGGAAGATTCACCGCCACCCAGCATGAGTGAAAGTCTGTATTCAAGCATTTCCAATTATATGTGTCTTTCTTGTGAAATCTGTGTGACAGTGATAGAAGAGAGTGTTGTGTCTTTTGTTGGATTTTCACAGATGAATCTAATGGCTATATTAGAATATGGAGTAGCATTTTTATGTTAATATACAGAATAATAAATGTGATATACCACAGACTAATACATTAAAGACATTCAGATTTTGCTTGTCACTGTCATGTAAACACAGATTGCTTCTTAAAATAATGAACTTGTAAAGAAGCCTCACATATAAAAAGTGAACTGACACCAAGAAATCCATTTTCTATCACTCAGTTGCCAGAAAAATGAAGATGAAGGAGAAGCAAAAGAAACGGAAAGCATATGAGCCCAAGCTGACCCAAGAAGAACTGATGGACTCGTCCACATTCAAGAGGTTCTTAGCGAGCATTGACAACATACTGGAAAATCTGGAGGATGTCGATTTCACTACCATGGGTAAATACCAGTGCTCAAAGCAAAAATTCTCTCCAACGTTGTTATACATTCCTGTGATTTGGTGTAATGGTTGTTTGTATACTCCAACAGCAGATGATGATGAGATACCTCAAGAACTGCTGCTTGGTAAACACCAGTTGAATGAGCTGGGCAGCGAATCTGCCAAGATTAAGGCCATGGGCATCTCCAGCAGGGTACTGTATAGTCTATATTGATTTAAAAACTTGATATAAACTGTTGTGGATGTGCAATGTTTCTTAAAATGTAACTCTAAATAACGGTGTTTGTTCTTGTAGATTCCATCAGACAAGTTGGTGAAGCTCCTGAACATCCTGGAAAAGAACATCCAGGATGGGTCTAAGCTCACCACCATGATGAACCACGTGAGTTCCCCTCCTTGCTCTTCCTGTCTTTAATAGTTTTTGTGGCAGTATGATCAAAACATAGTAGAAATTTCTACAGTATCTATAAAACAACATACTTACTGGCATTAATTATTAAAATACTACAAAAGATTTTCCTGCTAAAATGAATATAATCTTTTCTCTTCCAGTTTGTGGTTCACTGATTATAAAAATGTTTTTCTTTTCTGACCTCAGGACCATGACGCTGAAGATGAGGAGAGACTTTGGAGAGACTTGATAATGGAGAGAGTCACAAAGTCTGCAGACGCCTGTCTCACGGCTCTTAACATCATGACCTCATCGCACATGCCAAAGGCGGTCTACATAGAAGATGTCATAGAGCGGGTGCTGCAGTACACCAAGTTCCATCTTCAGAACACGCTGTATCCACAGTACGACCCCGTCTACAGGGTGGACCCACATGGAGGTGAGTACAAATAGATTTGTTGTATTTGATAGTTTGATTCGTATTTAATTTGTGTGTGAGTGTTGAGAGAAACTGTTAACAATCTCTGGTAATTGCAACATTATCTAATTAATTAATTTGTTGACTTAAGTCTCTCTTTTTTGAGAGAAGTGTATCTGAAGTGCAAATATCACGAGCCGTGGCAACTTGTAATAAACTATTCCATGTGAGAAATGTGCTAATAAAGCTGTTGGATCTATTCTGATTTATGACAAGGTCCCTGAAATTCAAGGGGAGCTTAACAGAGTGATTGGCACTTTGAGAAAATGTGAACTTTTTATTAATTCATGTTCAAAAACACTGAGAAAAGTTTTCTCTCGGTTGTCTAGGTGGCATGTTGAGCTCGAAAGCGAAGCGTGCGAAATGTTCCACACACAAACAGCGCGTGATTGTCATGTTGTACAACAAAGTGTGTGACATTGTCAGCAACATCTCTGAGCTCCTGGAGATCCAGCTACTTACGGACACCACCATCCTCCAGGTAAAAACTCAAAGTAGTCATCAGTCCATCAAGTCCGAATGCTGCACTGCAAACCAGATGGAGACTCACAGCTGTCTCTGTTTTTCCAGGTTTCTTCGATGGGAATCACTCCGTTCTTTGTGGAGAATGTCAGTGAGCTGCAGTTGTGTGCCATTAAACTAGTTACAGCGGTGAGTGTTTGTGAACAGAAATTCAGTGTGTACCTAAAGCCAAAGCTAGAAACCATATTTTGAGTATCTGAAATACTACATTTCAGTTTTTTACAGTTACATTTCTCTTATCTTTCTGTCTGTGATCTTTGTGTTTTTGCCATTTAACAAACTTGTGAAGTTTCAGACTATAAATGACTACTTCCTGTCTCCAGGTGTTCTCACGTTATGAGAAGCATCGGCAGCTGATCTTGGAGGAGATCTTCACCTCTTTGGCCAGACTGCCCACCAGCAAACGCTCCCTCAGGAATTTTAGGTAACTTATTTTCTATCAGGTTCATACTGATGTATAGCAATTGTGGGTTGCAGGATGAGGCATCAGTTATAACAGGCGTGGTTATTGTCCAGCCATCAGTGTAGCAAAATGTAGCAAAGTGTTGTCTGTATCTTTATCTAAAGTATTAGTTTTTGAGGCAGAGGTGAAGATATCCAAGTGTTTATTTTCCCATGATAGTAATTTCTCGGGTATTTTGACCTTTTGTGTTTAGGCTAAACAGCTCAGACCAGGATGGAGAGCCGATGTACATCCAAATGGTAACTGCCCTGGTGCTGCAGCTGATTCAGTGTGTGGTCCATCTCCCCAACGACAAGGAGAGCTTTGAAGAGTACGACACCAAGGTACAAACGTGCCGACACACAGAACCACCAAACAAGTATCATTTTTATGACTACACATAGACTTATGATTTGCTGAATATTCCCTTTTTCTTCTTATAAGGTGGACCAGGATGTGTTGATAACCAACTCCTATGAGACCGCAATGAGAACGGCGCAAAACTTCCTCTCAGTCTTCCTCAAAAAGTAACTACGATTTCCTTCTCTGCCTCCTTGAAATACAACACTGTACTTTTGGGATGCTATTGGGAATCCCACAAAAGCTACACTAAAATACTAATTGCATACTAATGTTAAAGTAATTACTTCCTTGATCAGACATCTGTCACACCTGCTTTCACATGTACATACTAGTACTGCATGAGATACAAACAATACAGGAACCTACTTATCAACAGCATGAAGCCCTCAATACTTTTTATTGTGGTTGGAGGATTTATTGTGGCAGCTTGTTCAGTCATAAAAAGTTTAATTATCTATGTCTTGATTTTCTGGTTGTTGGTTTATTTTTTATTATTTCCCTGTTGTTACCACCTTTCCTCCTCCTGACATTTACTCCCTCTCTCTCTCCTCCCTCAGGTGTGGCAGTAAACAGGGAGAAGAAGACTATCGGCCATTATTTGAGAACTTTGTCCAGGACCTGCTCTCAACAGTGAACAAACCAGAGTGGCCTGCTGCAGAGCTGCTGCTCAGTCTGCTTGGTAGACTGCTGGTTAGTATGACTTCAAACTGGAAATGCAACTTCAGTGTTTCTAAGAATAGGTGATTCAGATTAACAACTTTTTTGTCAACCACACTTCTAAAACAGTTGTTATATTTTCTAAGATGTCACCAGATTTGCTCTTTGGTTTGCGACTTATTTAGACACTAATGCAATTTCAGTGATGTTTGCCGACATCTGATGTTACACTTTTTTTCTTCTGTCTCTCCTCCTATCAGGTGCACCAGTTCAGTAATAAGCAGACAGAGATGGCTCTGCGAGTAGCATCTCTAGATTACCTGGGCACAGTGGCTGCTCGTCTAAGAAAGGACGCAGTTACAAGCAAGATGGACCAGAGATCCATTGATCGTATCTTACAACAGGTAGATAAAGATGACCTCTCTTTCTAATGAGGAAGCAAGGTGTGTGTCTGTCTGTCTGTCTGTGTGAAAAATAGATTTCTTGAATTTATATCAAAATATTTTTCTCAACATGAAATGGTGTAAATCATTTGTAATCTTTCTTTCTGATTCTTTAGTCTCCAGGCAGTGATGAGACCCAGCAGCTGCAGAAAGCTCTACTGGACTACTTGGAGGAGAATGCTGAGACAGATGCCTCACTGGTGGTGAGTAAACATTAGACTTTTGTGCTATATTCTGCATGTATTCCTCAACAAATCTTCTGTGTGACAGTATTTCCTTTTATTTTTTGATTTGTTACGCTAAAGAAATAATCCTTCTTTGAATTAGCTGAATCTGATGCTGAGATCCTCTTCGTCTTCCAGTTTGCTAGAAAGTTTTACATCGCCCAGTGGTTTCGTGATGCCACGACGGAGGCTGAGAAGTCCATGCGGAACCAGAATCCGAAGGATGAGGACTCTTCAGATGGACCACAACACGCCAAGGAGATGGAAACTACTGGTGAAATTATGCAGCGTGCTGAAAAGCGGAAGAAGTTCCTGCGTACCATCATTAAGACCACACCGGCTCATTTTGCCACACTGAAGTAAGGATGTTTGTCTCAGCATTGTACGGTGAAATGCTCACATTACCAACTTCTCTGTTTATTTCAGTTTTTGGTTTGCACTGCTCTGCCTCTGTCTAACTTTCTTCTTCTTTGGTCTCATCACCAGAATGAACTCTGACACTGTGGACTATGATGACTCCTGTCTGATCGTGCGTTATTTGGCCTCCATGAGGCCGTTCGCCCAGAGCTTTGATATTTATTTAACACAGGTGAGATTTTTATTTAGTTTTGATTAATGTATTTTTAATATATTTATTTGGGTTTTTTTTTAAATAAAACAAACTATGATCATTTATACATTTTTGAAACAGTATTTTAAAGTTATGTAAACTGTAAAACAGAAGAAAGGACAGACCAGTTTGTATGATTGTGAACTGTTTGTTGTTTTAATAGATCTTGCGAGTCCTTGGGGAAAGTGCCATCGCTGTGAGGACTAAAGCCATGAAATGTCTTTCTGAGGTTGTGGCTGTTGACCCCAGCATACTGGCGAGGGTATGTCTGGAAGTCTGCTTGTAAACAGTTTTTTTTTTGTCTTCGAATGATTTATATTTCATTTCATTTACAACATAGGATTTTTGCTCTTTCTGTTAAAATGTACCATATTTTCTGTCTGGGGAGTTACACACGTAGCTACATAACAACACTGTATTCTCCACTTACAGTCCGACATGCAGCGTGGCGTCCACGGTCGTTTGATGGACAACTCCACCAGTGTGAGAGAGGCAGCTGTAGAGCTGCTGGGCAGATTTGTGCTCAGCAGACCCCAACTCACTGAGCAGTACTATGACATGCTCATAGAGAGGATACTGGTGAGTTGACCTTTACAATTGTGTTACTGTGTGCAGTGTCATAACAAAGTTCATCGACAAGTATAGATGTGTCAGTTCACAACAGCAAGTCCTCCACCAACCTACACATTTTCATGCATGCTGCGCAAATGAACTTTGGGTCCATTGTCTCATGATGTCCATTGTCCTATGATGTCCATCACTTTGGGAGGCTGCTTTTGGAATTATTTCATCTTTTATGTCATTGACAGTTCTTCTGTATGTCCCTTTATGTTGGCGTAACTTGTTTCTCGATCCATAGTGAAGACGTTGTGTTGGTCCTTTCATTGGACACATCTAAGATTTTCCACTGTGGAAAAACAACTTGCCTCATAAATCCCTGACACACACGACGTGTTTTCAATTGTTTACAGTCGAAAACTTTAAGATTCTTGTTAAACTACCATACAACGCTAGTGTTAAAATTGAGCTGTACTTGCTGTATTCTCAGTCTACAGGGGTGGGAATGCGGTTTTTCTGGTTTCCGAATTTACATGAAGCTCTGCATGGATTAATTTAGTATAATAGTTTATTAAATTAGTCTGTTTAGGCTGTTTGAGGTTTACTTTTACGTGGTTGAAATGATAAAGTAAGGAGTCAGTAGAGTTTAAGATTACCACAGATCTCTGGGATGTAAGCTGAGGTGATACGAGCTATCAATACTGTGATGCAGCCAAACACAATAGCTTGCCCCTTATTCTTTGTATTTAGCATCTGGGAAGTGAACACATTCAAATTGTTGTGCCTGTTGTCATGGAAATGTTCAGGAGGGTTCATGAGAAGTTCACTCTTCATTACAGTCTTATGCTGCCACCTATTGGCAAACATATGCTATTACACCATGCAGGTGTTTGTTTTGCAAATGAAAACAAGAGCCTTGATTTTTTTTCACTTGATGCTTACAGATCATTGCACGGCCATTATTAATTACTTTATTTTTGATCCACAGGACACTGGTATCAGTGTAAGAAAACGGGTGATCAAGATCCTCAGAGACATCTGTTTGGAGCAACCAGCCTTCAGTAAGATAACTGAGATGTGTGTGAGGATGATCCGAAGGGTCAATGATGAGGAAGGTATCAAGGTATGGATCCAGTGGCATCTTTATCTTTTCATAGATCTGAGTTGTTCTAAAATTACTTTTTTTTAATCACAATTATTCTATGTATCTCACATGTCTCATCTTTGTCTTTTAGTCTATGTGTATGTGTTTTAATTCAAATCTGGCATTTGAAAGATTTGTTCAGAAAAATAGAACAAAACTTATGATATTTGTATTTCTTATAGAAACTGGTGAATGAGACATTCCAGAAGTTGTGGTTTACTCCGACTCCAGCCCATGACAAAGAGACCATGACCAGAAAGATTCTCAACATCACTGATGTGGTAAGTTAAGCTGACTTATCAGAGTGTTGTGTTCAGTAATATCAACAAAAAGGCACAACCTGTCATCAGCTCTCACCCTCTGTTATTTTTGTTTGATGATGAACTTTGGCCAGTGTTAATCTTCCTGCTTGAAACCTTTCTTAGGTCGCAGCGTGTCGGGACACTGGCTATGACTGGTTTGAACAGCTTCTTCAAAATGTAAGTATTAACTAATTGAGCGACAGATATTTTATTGTTTGAATCCTTTTGAAACTAATCTCGTCTCTTTTGGTCTTAGCTTCTAAAATCTGAAGAGGATGCCTCATATAAGCCAGCCAAAAAGGCGTGCGTTCAGCTGGTCGACAATCTGGTAGAACACATCCTTAAATATGAGGAGTCTCTTGCAGGTGTGCATTTTTATTACATGGCACCAATGTCATAGTTGCTTTTCTTTTAAATGACTGTTTGTGTTTTTAATTGCTTCAGTCTTTCTCTAATTTTAGGTTTGATAGAATCACAATGTAAATGTGTGTGTGTGTGTGTGTGTGCTTCAAAAATGATACTGTGAATGTCAGAAGTAAGTCATTTTTTTGGATGTGGTTTTATTTCCTCTTTCTTCTGTAGAGAACAAAGGGGTAAACTCACAACGACTAGTGGCATGTATCACCACCTTATACTTGTTCAGCAAGATCAGGGCCCAGCTAATGGTCAAACATGCCATGACCATGCAACCCTACCTGACCACAAAGTGTAACGTAAGTTGTGTTTACAAAATTCATTTTGCTTTTGTAGAATTAGTAAGAAAACTAATTAAAATTTCAAATTAATTAAACTACACACACAAACCTCTTTTTCTTTTTTTTGATGATGATGATTTTTCTGATTGTTAAATTTAAGCACCACCAGTCATTATCACCTGATCTGGAAGAGCGTGCCTTGTAATTACTGTTATATTTTGTTTTCCGTGTAGACTGCCAATGACTTCATGGTTATCTGTAATGTGGCAAAGATCTTAGAGCTTGTGGTGCCTCTGATGGAACACCCCAGTGAAACTTTCCTTGCCACCATCGAAGAAGACCTCATGAAACTCATCATCAAATACGGCATGACGGTGCGTGGCAGGGCCTTTTCAGACTGTTCTATAGGTGACTCTGTGAAATGTAAAGTGTAATGAGTTTTGTTGTTGTTTTGATAGAGTTGACATACTGGGTTTTCCCTCCTTTCTCTAGGTGGTGCAGCACTGTGTGAGCTGTCTTGGGGCTGTTGTCAACAAAGTCACACACAACTACAAGTTTGTATGGGCTTGCTTCAACAGATTCTATGGTGAGCTATACAGCCGAGTGCGTTAAATAATTTCTGCACATAATGTATTCCAGTGTAGTCCTAATACATTAATGTAGTCCTACAAAAACACATGGAAACTGAAAAAGAAAATATGGGACACCCCAATAATCCAGGTCTTCCTAAAACTTCTTTTAAATCTTTCTGTCCCCAGGTGCACTTAACAAGCTGAAGATTCAGCATCAGGAGGATCCTAACAGCACAACGTTAGTAGCAAACAAGCCTTTCCTGCTGCGATCGCTCTTCACTGTGGGTGCCCTGGCTCGGCACTTTGATTTTGATCTGGAAGAGTTCAAGGGCACCAACAAGGTGGGATAGCTGTTAAGCTGCTGTTCAGTCAGATCAAACATTTGAAGTAGTTTTTGGACTCTGTTAAGTTATAGTAACATGTTCTGTAAGTTTGAGCCAAGATGTGAACTCCCCTTACTCGGCCACCTTCACTGCTGCTGTATGAAATGATAAAATGATTAAAAAGATGTTTGTCACAGGTTGTTATCAAGGAGAAAGTTCTTGAGTTGCTACTATACTTCACCAAGCACGAGGACGAGGAGGTGAAGACCAAAGCCATCATCGGCTTAGGTAAGAACATCATTTGTAAATGTGATGAGGTTTGACATATGTCGCCATATTTATTGTGTTAAAAACTGTTATCCAGTGTTTTGAAAGACTGACAGCCTGGGATGTTGTGTTGCTGAGTCACTGACCAAAAGAGTCATGTTGTCAGCTACCAACTGGGACAGCAATCATAAGACTAGAGACTGGGCAAGAAAACCTTCTGTAAATCAGCTTTGAGCTTCACGGTTGGAGAATATGTAGTTGGCGAGTGTGTTGTTTGTTCTTCCATGTATTTACTCTTTATTATTCTCCTCCCTCAGGCTTCCTTGTCATCATGCATCCCAGCCAGATGTTTATGCCTGAGGTGAAGTCCTTGTACAACGGCATCCTGGCTGACCCCTCCTCCTCCATCAACCTCAAAATCCAGATCCTCAAAAACCTGCAGACGTACCTTCAGGAGGAGGACACGCGGATGCAGGAAGCAGACAGAGAATGTAAGTAAAGCTGGTGTGGTTGCTGTAGTTCAACTGTTTTTTGTGTGTGTGTTTATGTTTTGCTTGTTCAAACATTTTAATAGGAGGGAGAATCAACTCTTTGTATTTTGTGTCCTTGCAGGGAAGAAACTGTCCAAGCAGGAGGATCTGAAAGAGATGGGAGACATCTCTTCAGGGATGAGCAGCTCCATTATGCAGCTTTATCTAAAACAGGTGTTGGAGGCGTTCTTCCACACCCAGTCCAGCGTACGGCACTTTGCTCTCAACGTCATAGCTCTCACTCTCAACCAGGGTCTCATCCATCCTGTACAGGTAAGACGTGAGAGCCAGAACTCATAATACATCAAGGTAATATTATCAAAGGGATTTTTTTTTCCTGTTTGGTATGTTCACATTAACATTTTCTAACATCTATTCCTTTGTTTAATGAAGAGAAGGAAGAAGGAAGTAATACTCACAAACAATTAACCGAACACCTGTTTATGTCCTGTCTGTACAGTGTGTACCCTACCTCATTGCAATGGGAACAGACCCAGAGCCTAGCATGAGGAACAAAGCTGACCAGCAGCTGGTGGAGATCGACAAGAAGTACACAGGATTCATCCATGTGAGTTGAACCAGAATTAAGGCTCAGCTTGTTACTCAAGAGCTTCATCAGACTAGACCTCATTTTTTCTCAGGATAATATAACAATCATGCACTTATCCAGTAGCATTTTCACACTTGTGATAAAATCTTTTGGCTGACCCTTTGACTGATGAGATGAGAACTTTTCTAGTACTCGAGAAATACTGTAACATGAATCTTTGTCTTTTTACTGGCACATTCCCGTGGCAGCGACTGTGCGAACAGTTGCCTGAAATGTTTTTCACGCTTTTCTTTCACCATATTTGATCACAGATGAAGGCCGTAGCTGGAATGAAGATGTCGTACAGTTTGCAGCAGGCCATCGATTCGTCTCGCAGGACCATCATCAGAGGATTCAGACAGGACGAGACCCACTCAGCGCTCTGCTCCCACCTCTTCACCATGATCCGGGGGAACCGACAGCACCGGAGGGCTTTTCTCATCTCACTGCTGAACCTCTTTGATGACAGTGCTGTGAGTTAATCTGCTCTCATCTTAATGCGTGTGCTTGGTGTAAAGTGGCATTTCCTCATTAAGCACATGCCAAGTGAAAATCTACCTTGTGTTATTTACTCATGTCTTGGCAGTGTGTCTTGGCAAGAAATAGATTAAACCATGTAAGCGTTTTATGACTCTGCCACTGGCTCTAGAGCAAGTCCATGATTTTACTGTCTTGCAAATTTAACAAGACTGATGGATTTTTGTCTGTGTATAAATACTTCAAGTACTTAAATTTTAATAACTGAACATAGCAGTGTGTGTTTGTACCAGGCACTGACTCTTGATCTTCCCTTTTTTTCTGTCCTTCTGCAGAAGACAGAAGTAAACATGCTGCTGTTTATCGCAGACAACCTCGCTTGTTTCCCATACCAGAGCCAGGAGGAGCCTCTGTTCATCATGCACCACATAGACATCACCCTGTCTGTCTCTGGCAGCAACTTGTTACAAACCTTCAAGGAGGTAGGACAGCATGGCATTTCTGAAAGTACCTGACATCTAAAAGGTTTATTTAGCTTAATACTGCTGAGTAATGATTAGTATTAGTATTAATATCATGTTCTTTTCTTTTCTCTCTCTGTCCAGCTTTTGCTAAAAGAGCCGAGACGCAAGGAGAAGAAGAAGGTGAAGAAGGAATGGAAGAACACATCAGACGGAGAGGACGAAGAGGAAAAGATGAACTGTGGTTCTCCCAGGAGTGACGATGAAGAAAACAGCAACAGTGATGACGATGAAGACAACAACGAAGTCGTACGGCGGCCCAAAAAGTCGAGAAAACCTGCCGCAAACTCGGAGACCTCAGAGTCTGAATCTGATCTGGAGGATTTGAACGTGGACGATGCAGAGAAAGTAATGAGGCTCCTCCCAGACAATCCCACAGGTCTCTTGGACTTTGCTAATGCTGTTCAGGGCATCCTGCTTCTGCTGGTGCTCAAACAGCATCTGAAGAACCAGTACGGATTCTCAGACAGGTAAGATCTCCATGCACTTTGAATCGAAGCAGCCTTTAGCTAAATGAATAGATGAAATTGTCAGAGTAGAGATTTGTTTGACTAATTCAGACCTTCAGAGTGAAGTTGGGGATTGTGACTCTGAAATTGTTTATTTTCCAACAGTAAAATTCAGAAGTACTCACCGACCGAGTCAGCCAAGGTGTACGATAAGGCAGTGAACAGAAAAAGCAACATTCACTTCCACCCACGTCAGACCATCGACTTCATCTCCAACAACTTGGCTCGCGCCTCACTGACGGACGATGTAAAAAAGCGGATAGTCAAACAGTACCTAGATGTAAGTAAATAAACCGTCATCAGACTTATTTACAAATGTTTGTGTACGTCAGTGATTGCAAGTCAGTTTTTCAGAAGATTTGGGTTCGTATTTTCTTCAGGGTCAATATTATCTGAATCATCTGAAGAAAAGCTTGTTTCTTACACTTGAACATCAGTTTGAAATAAATAAAATATGAACCCTGGACTGGCTGATTGCACTAACTTAGAAATTCACACATATGTCTGATTATCACAGCAGCTTGATGTTGTTTCAGTTGTGTCTGACGAACATGGCAGGCTCAATCTGTTTATTTCAGTGTACGTGACGACTTATTTTTCAGGCATCTGTGGAATTTGTGTGCCTGCATATGCTCATAAAGTTGGTTCTTATGTCTGTGTCTGACTGCTGGTAAGTGTGTATCTCTGTCTCAGAGTTAATCTCTTGTCTTTTCACACCACACAGTTCAAGTGTCTGATGGAACATCTGGACCCAGATGAAGAGGATGAGGAGGGAGAAGCATCTGCCAGCGCTAACATCAGAAACAAAGCCATAAATGCCCTGCTGGGAGGCCCCGGCCCCCTGTCAGGACCCAGTCCACGTAATCAGGCGGGACCAGAGACAGACGATGATTATAGCGACGGGGACGAAAGGACCCCAGGGGTGAGATTTATAGATACACACCCTATTTATAACATGCAGTCTGAACTATTTTGGAAAAATTAATGCAACTTTTTTATTGTTATTATTTTGTCCTCTCTGCAGTCCTCCAGAAGGTCAAGGCGAGCAGGTGACTCCTCGGATCCCGGCCGTATGAGTGAGACAGTGGAGGCTATGGATGTGATCGCCCTTTGCTGCCCCAAATACAAAGACCGGCCGCAAATAGCTCGAGTCATCCAGAAAACCTCCCACGGATACAGCATCCACTGGATGGCTGGCTCCTACTCGGGACCCTGGGCAGAGGCCAAGAAACGCGATGGCCGCAAACTGGTGCCTTGGGTGGACACTATTAAGGAGTCGGACATCATTTACAAGAAGATTGCCTTGACCAGCAACCACAAACTGAGCAACAAAGTAGTACAGAGTTTACGCTCACTGTATGCAGCGCGGGAAGGAGGAGCTAGCTAATGGCTCCCGTGGTGGTGGTTTTTTTTGTTTTGTTTTGTTTTTTTTATCTTTTTTTTTGTTCCCCTGCTCCATTTCTACTTTATCAGAATCCTTCTTTTCCCTGCTCCTGCTCCTCCTCCTCAACCTGCCACCTCCAACAACACAGCCAAACTTCACTGGATTCCTACCCTCCCCCTCTCCTTCCTCATTTTTGTAAGAAAACACAAGAGGGCAAGAATATTTGACACTACATACTTTTACATGAGTTATTCTTGCAAAAATGACACAAAACATAAGACTTATATTAGAGGGACTGCTCATGTTTTGTTTGTGTACAAGTTCAGAGGATAGAATCCTGAAGGCATTAAAGGAGTAATTCACCCAGATTATTCCTTAAAAGGCTATCAGACAAGAGACCTGGAGGGAAATGTTTTGTCAACATTGTTGTGGGAGCTCCTTCGCTGTTGTGCAGCAGATTCTAGTCGCTCATTTCTACTCCCACTGTATCATAGTTTAACACGACAAAAAACTAAAATGTTTATATCTCTGAAGACAAAAAAGCTGTAAAAAAAAGAATAAAACCTTAAGTGAATGTTGGAAATTAGTCTTTTTGATGTTCTTATTAAAGTGTTTTTGGAGTTTATTATACTACTAGCACCCTGATGGTTTTTCCTTTTAGCTTTTAGATATTTGAAAAAAAAGAAGAAAAAAAGGAAAAAAAATGAATTTTTATTTTTGTTCACTTTTATTTGTCCATGCTGTACAATGGCAGAGTCCTCTGAATATAATTTATTCTATTTCGAACTACGCATGCAGTATATGTGGCCTATTGCAGGAGGATATTTTGTAAATGTAGATTTTGTTGTATTAGGTCACCCTAGTAATAAGAGGAAAAGGGATTCATACCCTTTTGGTGGAACAAATACTGCAATAAATTTTCTACTTCTCTTTGTCACTTGTCTGCTCAAAGTTTTAATCTGATCTTTTCATTTTTGCAAATGAAGATAAAGAAAGACAGGCTTGAAATGACTAAGAGTTGATTGTATGAGGAGGAGACTAGTACAAAGGATCCCAGACAGCAATTATGGTAGTATTTCTGTCCATAGGGGTCAGGACAAACTAATGCGTGGTTTTAGACTTTACTGTAGTAATCAATCATGTAATATGGATTTTGTTACTTCTTTTGTTTTTGCCTTTTCAAAAATCAGAACCAGGTTACATCAGTAATTTAATAATAAACACATTCAGGATTATTAGTTCTCCTTGGTACAACAGAAAAGAATTTACTTTAGCAGAGGACTTATGGAAAAAATAGTTAACGTGTTTTTTCCTCATAGCTTTTTAGCTCGCATTTAAAATTACAAATACAAGTTAATAAATGTCCATGGGAAGCAATAAGTTGAATTTGTTACCGATTTTATAGTTTTCTTGTCTGTAGTGCTGTGTGTAGGCGACAGAGTGAAGCGTTCTTGGACCTCGCGGCGCTCCGTATTTTTGGTGACGTCACAGTCATCCGGTATTTCGTATAGTTTTGGCGGTTTATGTGAATACGTTGGGATGTTTGATTCATTTTGTAAACAGTAGCTCTCAGCGTGCGGAACATGGAGCGGTACGTGCTAAAGTCGCTAGAAAACACTTAGCTAGTTATTCTGAAATTCTCAAAATAATCAGCAGACAACATTTTGACCAAAAGCGACGGTTCTGATAACTTTGTCGCAGCCGTTGCTTTTATTGTTAGCTAGCGCTAGCTACCTTTAATTTAAATGACGTTACCAACAGCGATACTTGTAAACTTTTAACTGTACGTTCTTATCGCTTGCATACGACTTATTGTTTAATTACTACGAATTAATGTTTTGTCACTTGAAAAGTATATTATTCATAATGGTAGTTAGCTGGCTAAAGAGCAGTAGTGACTATGGTAATGTTAGCTAGCTGTAGCCACATCAACTGACAGTCGTTTCTAAATGTGAAAAGACATTATCGCCCTAAAATGCCGTTTTGCGTATTTGGGGTGATTATAAAGCGGTAGCATAACATTAAGAAATGACATCTGGTTCTTTCTTGTATAACGTGTCCAGTGGCAGGATGAGTCGAGCAGCAAGCAGCAGACACTCGGAGCTGCCGATGCGAGTGCAAGACAGTAACAGGATGAGTATGGTGTACACAACGCCCCAGAGGTTGGTTTATAGTAAATTCCCATGCAATAAATGTAGACATCAAACTAAGTCTGAAATAATGCTGCTTTCCAATACCATGTAATGAGAACACCCTTGTATTTGGATCATTTATGATATAACCTAATCGTAACCCAGACCGCACTTTGAATGTTCTTAACGAATGGCTATTTCCAATTCTGAATTCAGATAACTTCATTTTGACTTCCCAGACAGAGTGAGAAAGCTTAATGTGATTTGTTTCTAGTTCTAGTGTAGATTTGGGTGTATAATTTGGTCATAAATAATGTATAGAGTCATTTGTAAGTACATGAATCAATGAAGAAAGAAGAGTAGCAGCCTTTCAGGGAGTAAATTGCATTTGTTTGTTAAAGTTTTGTTTCTTTGCAGTAAACAGCCCTCATTTGGAAAGCTCAACATACCCAAACCGCAGTCTGTGACCTCTGAAAGGCGAACCAGCTTTTTTGGTCCACGGTATGTGAATACAATTTCAGAAATTTACAAAACTGCATTGCATTTTTCTCACATGGAAGTGTAAGACAACTATAAGAGATTAAAAACATATGTTAGTCTAACACAGATTGTAAGATCGGTTGAAGTATAAGATGAAATAAAATAATAAAATGTTTTCAACCTTGCACAGTGTAAATCCTGTGAGTATGAACAGGAAGAAAAACATCAGCTGACTAAACCTTTGTGTCATGAACACAGTCCCAAATACCAGACTTTTAACGACACAATAAGTGTAAGGTACTGAAATTAATACATTAGAAGATGATTGATTATACAGTACAGTTACTTAGATTCAAGTGAAATTAAACTTTTGTCATTTAACAAAATTGATATTTAGAGTGTTCATATATTGTCTGCAGGACTAGTGGAGTTGGTATGCCTCGCAACAGCACCATGTCCGGGTTTGGAGGAACTGAGAAGATCAAAGATGCCAGACCTCTACATGATAAATCTTTTGTTCAGCAATGTATCAGGCAGCTGCATGAGGTAAAAAAAACAAACAAAAAACAACTAAACAAAAAAAATCCTCAGTCTGTGCAAACAATGCTGTGCTCTCTATATTCAATGTGTTGCCCCACAGTGGTTGTTTCCCAAAAAAAAATTATTATGGTGGCAGATGGTAAGATACATCTCATTTGACTGAACTGCAAAGCACTGCTGTTGGTCTCGTAGTATAGGTGTTGGTTAGTATGACATGGTAGTCCATGGTTTTGTCTAATCAGATTTTCTCTTTATGTTTTTCTAGTTCTTGACAGAGCAGAATTACCCAGGTACTTTGTCAGCCAAGACCCTTCAGTCTCCCTCTACCAAGGAGTTTGTGAAGATGTTTGAGTTCATCTACCGCCAGCTTGACCCAACCTTTGAGATGCCAAACTCAAAAGTTGAGGAGGAGGTTCCAGCTATACTAAAAGCACTGAGGTAAAATGTCATCTTTTATTTAGAACCCATACAGTCTTAGGTGTATCTTTTTATCACCTTTTAACCTTCTTGTGTATATAGGTGAGTCATGTGATCTAGAAAACATTGGTAACTTGTCTTTATGTTTCTTGTTTAAGGTATCCATTTGTTCTCTCCAAGTGTTCAATGTATTCTGTTGGAGCTCCCCACACCTGGCCTCAGGCCCTCGGTGCTCTCATGTGGCTGATTGATAACGTCAAGGTGACAAACAAATAGCACTGTTTATATAAAATTACATTGCACAGACACAGAATGCATAACTGAAAAAAACATGTAAAAAGTTGAAAACCAGCACTTTCCTTGTTCCATGTCTCAGATCGACTGGAGCTTGAGTAAACAGGAGCTGCTGTTCAGTGACTTCTGTGAGGACAGCGACAATATTGAGGAGGGCGCCGAGTATAACAAGGTACTCTTTCTTTGTACAGCAACATGACTCATGAACATTACTGAGAAGCTTGTATGGAGACATGATACACAGTTGTTGACTCTGTTGTTACTGATAGAGTATCTTACAAAGTCATTCAGATGTTTTGTCTCTGTGTTGTTTACCAGAGGCATTATCCTCAACAGAACTGAATGTTATCTGAATCTAACCGTGTGTATTTCACTTTGTTCTCGTGCAGCTCTTCCTGGACTACACAGCTGAGACATACTCTAAGTTCATGCAGGGTGATGACACGTTTGAGGATGAGGATGAAGCATTCCTTACAAAACTAAGTGAGAACATTGGTTCACTACCAAATTCTGTTTTCAATGATAAACTAAAGTGTTGTTGTCTATGCCAATATCAAAAATTACTCTGGAAAATCCAACAAGATGAGTGTTTGTCTTTACAGGGAAACTTTACAATGTTGATGAGACCCTGCTGGCCTCGATGGAGGAGAAGCACAGAATACTGAGTGAGGAGGTTGAACGACTGGAGAAGGAGA
>OOFC01004963.1:4639-59385 GCA_900323345.1 Pseudochromis fuscus
GGACTCGACACTGCCCTCGGGCTCGGCGGAGCACACCTCAACGACTGACTGCTCGGCACAGAGGAGGACACCTAGATGTGGACAGGGTGAAACTGAAGTGTTGTTACAAAGGAAAATTCCACATACCAGAGGTCTGTCTGAGCTGCAGTGGTGAAAGGAGCTGTCACATCTTCGACTGAAGAAGAAGTATCAGCACAATAATTACAACACTTGATTCAAATGGTGTCACTTTGTCAGATTTCTCTCAGCTCCCTCTGGAATCACAGAAAACTTTACAATACCTTTTAAAATGTATGCAGCAATTCTCCCTAAAATCTGATGTGTATGGGAGTGCTAACAGAGTGATCTGAAACTTTTTCTAAAAAAGATTTTAAAATCACTGGTTTAGCTCTTATTCTACAAGTTTTCTTTGTTTTTGTGCAACTTCTTGAAGTGCCAAGTGACCAGTGATTGTTAACAGCTAAGCAGATTTCCTTATTTAATGTTCTTAAAGGATAATACTAGTTTACTTTTGTGGCCACTGTGGATCTATGAGTCATGCTAACTTCTAACATGAAAACATCTTGCAGCTTTCAAAGATCTTTTATCCAAATAATTTTAAAAGAAAACCCAAAAATTATTCCCTGGAACCAACCTTTGCAAACTGTATTAGAGGCTGGAGTGACCACAGTGTTTAGTTTCCTCAAACAAACGGGTGTGCATGGATGAATATGTTGATTAAATTATCTGCAGGTTATCATAGATTAAATGATTGCTTTTCCCCACATAATACCAAAAACTAAAATCTCTTTATATACAGCTTATACAGCTCCTCCTGTCCACATGTCAAAGTGTCCTTGAGCAAAACACTAAACCCTATTTTGCTTCCAATGGTAGCTAGTGCCTTACATGTGGCCACTGATGTGTGAGTGTGTAAGTGAATTGGTGAACGAGGGGCCTTGTAAAGCGCTTTGGGTCCTAGCTAAGGTCAAAAAAGCGCTATATAAATGTTATTTTATGTTAGTTGTCACATAAAATGTGTGATTAAAGTGAGATTTTCTATTCAGATAAACGTTTTTCTTAAAGCTTGTTATCTTACTTCCAATCACATAACTTATCTCATGACGACTTACATTCACCTGGTGACCCACTGATAGGCCCAATTCCCTGGCTCAGAACCACTGAACCACCTCCCATGATATAAAAAGGTACAAACTCTACCTTCATTCAGTTCCAGCAGTAAAATGCTAATTACACACCTATGCAGCAGTTTGATATTGTAATATAATGTAATATATGACAGAATGTCAGGGATAGGGGACATTTTACAGCACGATAACTACGTCAGTACAACTTTAAATTGAGATGCTTTACTTTCCCTCACTGTCTGGGTGACCTGTGCACACAGTTCTGCAAAATAAAACACCTGATAATGTATGAATGGTCACAGTGAAGCTGTACCGTGTTCTTTGATGGCGTCTGTGAATGACATGCGACAGACAGCGGGGGAATTCAGTGCTCTGAGGACAGAGGAAGTGAGCACACAGAAAGTGTTCACACACAGAGCCACCGTTCGCCTGCATGGCCTCTCAGGCTGCTCCTCCTGAAGACTGGGGTCTGTCACCACCAACCAAACCTCACCCTGGCCTACATCGGGGCTCTGACGTCCAAAGACACAAGAGAACACAAGGCTGAGAACGACTCAGAAACAAAATGACCTAAAAAGAGACCATTTGAAGGAAACATTATGCAACAAAAGCTTACAAAGCAGAAATTAGATGGTGGAAGAATCACCTGAAAAAAACTCTGACAAAGTTATTCATTCATTCAACAAGCTGCACACAACACTGGTTTCCTACTGCAGTAACTTTAAAGAGCATTTCAGTGGCGTGAGTGCGTGGCAAAGTCCATCACTTTGATCTAAGCTGCTATCTCATCTTGGTCAAAGTTTAAAGGTCTCTCCAATCAATGGTAACGAACGCCAGGGCCTCAAACAGATAGTCATCCACGGAGAGATATGAGCGCCGCTCTCGACGTCAGAGCTCAGACTTATCATCAGTGTGTTAGTCCAAATGATCTCAACAGGATGACTGACGAGCTCGCAGTGTTTACTCTGTTCTTCACCTAAAGCCAAATTAAATCAGAGTTTTCTGGTGTGCGAATAAAGACAGAAATACCTGCATCCTCTTGTACACAACAGTGGCAACAAAGCTGCAGCGGCAGGTCTTTGTTTCACTCTGAAAGAGGAAAAAACAAGTTTTAAAATCGACTTGGTGAAGATAAGTAATCTCGATGTGCAGCAAATTTCTGCGTGTGAGAAACTCTTCACCTGCAGTATGTCTCTTAAGGTTCGTTTTGCAGGCTGAAGGTAGTGCGGGGACACAGTCGGCCCCTCGTTGGGCTCAACTGAGCTCTGCTGACCTGACAGCAGGTAGCAGAAACTCGGCGCTGGACCTGGAGCTCTGCTTTCCTGTAAACATAGGACACTTCTGAGTTATGCATGTTAAAGAAGAAATACCCTGATTCCTTAAATCTGTCACTGAGCAATTATCCCTTCACTGCAATAAAAGAAAATAAATGAAAATGTGTTTCTTAAGGCCTCAAAACAGGCAAAGACATTTTCAACATTTTCTTTTGCTTTTTGTCTATTTGCATGTGTTTCATTAAGTCGCACTATCTTGAATTTCTTTCACTCCTTAAAAATAATTTGTTTGACACTTCAGTGATTGTGTTGTGGCAAAAGACTGGAAATTGGAGAATGAATGTGCAGAATGAAACAATGTTAGTCCAGCTCCAGACGTCTGATTCACTGCCCACATCTCAGATTTGATTAGTGATTCAAGCAGGTCTGGTGTTGTGCACGTTAATGGCTGTTTGCGGAGAAACATTTGTCCGAGCACAGTTTAGTAGGTGGGATTAAAACAGAGATGGTGTCTTCTTAAGACTTTTCTACATGCAAGGATGTGATAAACGCAGTTAAACTAGTTTCTGTTCATTTACAGAAATAAACAACTCGAACTCTGAAAAGTCCTTGAAACTTTTCCTGAAAAACATTTATTTCTCCAAGCAACACAGCTCCCACATCGGCTGAAAACAACATCAGCAGGATGAATACGTCAGTGACTACTTACTGTTAACTAAACACACTCTCCCAATCTGATATCAGCCAGCATGAGCACAAAGCTGAGTGAATGCAGTTAAATAAAGAAGCTAGATTAACACTCTCTATTCAAACTGATTGATCAGTTGACAAAAAGATAATCAGCAACAATTTTCATAAAAAGAAAGCATTGAAGAGCGCAACCCTCTGTCAAGGAATAATCCAGCTGTATGGATGCTATAGACTGAACACTGTTGCCCTCTTGTGGTCAAATACTGAGATAATATTATTAAAACTTTCATATTTTATAACAAATATGGATTCCTCAGGATTTTTTTCTGACAGGATCTTATCCTCTGACTATATAATTATTAATACTGGATCCCGGCCTCTCCACAAACCATATACTGTACATAGAGTGGAGCCAGAAGTGACCATATTTGGATATGAAGGGAGGAGTTAGGAGGTGGGTCTGACCCTGGAACCTGGAATGTGTATCAGACTGGAGACCAGACCTGTCAATCAAATTAACCATGCCTCTAAACCCTTTTTGAAGACTAATATCTACTGGATTATGTTTTTTTTTTTTTTTTTCAGATGGACCACCAGATCATAAATTTAGCTAATGACATCAGAATGACTTGTTGAGTTCATGAATGAAAATGATGATTTTTGTATTGAATTCAACTGGAGCCTGAGTTTTTTGGAGCCAGTATCTAGTGGCTGAAGAGAGTATTGCACTTTTTTTGCACTTTAGCATTGGCCTCATTTTTAAGCTTCCTCCAGTTCTATATACAGTCTGTCACAAAAACAAACAAAGGGATCTGTTCAGTAGTTTTCTGTCATGTTGTTACTAACAGACAGAGAGGAATACACATGCAGGCAAAAACATAACCTCATTAGTGGTTAACAGCTCATGTTAATTTTGGCCAAGTATTCAAGTTACAGCTTCAGAAATAATAATGTTCATCTTTTCTTTGGGTTTTAAACTGGGCTGCAACAATGGATTAGTCCTTCATTTATCTGTTTGACTGATAATCACCTTCTAGACATATTTTTTACATACTTGTTTTGATTCATCAGCAGCCCAAAAATGTCAAGATACTCAGTTTACAGAGGACACAAAGCACAAACAGGCATGAAACCCTCACAAATAATAACCTGGAGCCAACACATTCTTGTCATTTTTGGTAAAGAAGAAACACAAAGGAAACAATACTCGGACTGGCCTATCACCAACCAAGCCAAATATTTATTTTTCACACCTAATGACTGATCAAATTCTCAAGAAAATGTGCAACAGGTTAAAGCCAATGAAACAAAATGTTGATGTTAAGGCTTCAAGAAGATGCATTATTTCCACTATAATGAGAACTTACACTGGGCATACTAAGTGTGCTTCCATGATCTGTAAGAGGCATCGCTGGGGGCCACAGACTGTCTATCAAGCTGAAAAGCCTGGAGCGCCTGAGAGTGAGACACAAAAAAAAAAGGAAAAAGAGAATAAGGAGTGGGGCACTGAAGAGGGGGAATGAGGAGAAACTAGTGAAAAAAGGGGGCTTCAGTGAGGAGATGGAGAGCTTTCACAGCCTGTTTCACTTCCACTGAAACATGAATCTGTTAAGACAGACCTTGTTTTTAAGTCACTTCGAATTAACAGTGAGCAAGTTCGAACTGGCAACGCAGATACACACAGAAGCAGTTTTTACAAGCAGGTTTTCAGAGACTTGAACGGTGGGAAAACAGATCACACCCTATGCAAATTAACAATATCATTGTGGTGCAAAAACAACAAGACTTAGAGAACCAATTACAAGCGATTTTAAACGTCCGCAGTTCTAATGCTTGATTAGTGACATTGGGCCTTCTCTCACCGCCCTCTTAATCACTGTAGTGACAGATCATATTCAATGTGCTTTTATGATGCTTTGCTGACGTCAAACTGATCCTGGAGGTGAGGATTAAAAAATTAGGAGGGGAATCACATCAAGTAACAACTCCACCAGGACACGTCAATCTCTGGATTTATCGTCTTTTCTTGAGAAGTACTTGTTGAGCTCAGGTCTGTGTCGCTTATTCATTCATGTGAGTGCTGCTGTCATATCAGCGAGTGGTTAACAACCTGTTAGTCAGCGTCTAATCACAGTGCTCCTTTGTGTGGAACTGGTTCTGCAGCCCAGTCGAGTCCAGCGAAGCCCGCTCGACGATGAGTAACGACTGAAAACTAACAGCGTTCACTCAACACGCAGTGGTTTTAATACAGAGTTTGTACATTTGTTTAAATGTTTAAGTTATCTTACAGCAGCAGAAATGACACGTGCAGCTGTTTTAATCTTCAACTCTTCACTGTTGTGAAAAGCCGAAGTTTAGAAGAATCGTTACAACTTTTTTTAATTAGTTGGCACACATCCAAGAAGATGCCAAATATTTTCCAGTAAACATCAGTCTGTCTCACAATGACAATCCAGAGCGTAGTACTCACACAGGTGTCAGAAAGCCGATATTTCAACATTTGGGGAAGTACTCTGCTTCACAGTTTCGCTCAGTATAGCATAAAGACGGGAAACAGCTACCCTGGCTGTGAAGGTAAAAATTAGCTGTAAGCTCACTAATTAGGAGAGAGGACGCTCAATTTTTGACTGTTTTCGTAAACTAATGACTGGAATATTTAATATCTACTATCAAGGATACAAAAGTCTTATCAAGAGATAGATTTTCCAAAATCCCCTAAACAATGCCCCCATAATACCAAATACTATCTTAGTTTGCTGTGGCCAGTGTACATTAAATTGCTAATTTAATTTTGTTTGGGCATAGCGGCAACAGGTATTTTCCGGACTATTGAGCGCACCTGTCTATAAGCTGCTATTGAATTTATTCCAACAGTTTCATGTGGTCCACTCTGACTGGGTCTGATGTGACGACGCTAAATGTATCGGCGGCACGGAGCTTGCTAGCTTGTAAAAAGCTAACGAGCTTTGTGCCGCCGATACATGAGCCACACCGGTGTTTAAGTTCAAAGTGTCGGAAAAAAGTAGCGGCTTATAATCCGGAAAATACGGTATTTAAAAACTCTGAGATATTTCTGAATAGTAAATAAAACCAGAGCCCTTAACTGTAATATTTAGGTAAGAGCAGCCATTTCACTGGATGACTATAAACCTGCAGCCAACAGCCTGCAGGTTTATACAGTTTGTTGAGCTTAGAGTGAAGATTATAACCAACAATGCTGGCTCTGTCAAAAAGTCACAAACTCAAGCTGAAAGCGCCTCTAAAGATCACGTTGTATCTGGTTGGTTCAATCCATCTAAGAGGTTAGAACAAGTGCAGCTTTATGGGTGGAAGACTGGAAGCTGTGACTTTGTGGAGTCTTGTCGTCACATTGAGGTTCATTAGTGCGCTTTAAGCTGGATTTATGGTCTGAACTGTATGTTAGACATGTCGTTCAGGGGTTTCTGAAGCTATCCTCCCACTTCACATTTCAGTGGGGTCGTTCAGGAGGACTATAAACACATTTGACTTAAGAGGTGGTCGGACCGCACGTCTAGCTCCTAGAGACTGTAAACCGGCCCTTAGCGGAGCTGGTAGGTGTTTCTTATTCAGGCCTCTAGACAGAGCGAGGCTAGCGGCTTGCCCTTGCTTCTGGTTTTTATGCTAAGCTAAGCTAACCAGCTGTATCAATCTTCTTATCCAACTCGCAACAAGAGTTAGATGAGAGCAAATAAGTACATTTCAGAAAAATGTCAAGCTATGACTTTATGGATTTCTAGGATATGCTTAGATGTCACAACTTATCCCCCAAAAAAGCGAGGAAAAAAATAAATGCCTGATTTAACTGAACCAACCCCACGTGTTTTTCCACTTGAGGTAATAAGATGGCCCATGTGCAAGCAGTGAAGATAGCCCATCCATCACAGCCTGACCACAGACAACCTCCAGAGAAATTATAGGCTGTGGTGGCATTGAAAATACCATGGATGTAAACATACCCCCAGCCGGTGTCTAAATGTTCCCATGTCAGTTCTTCTAACTGCTTCTAATCTGGGATCAGGACTATGGAAACTCACAAGGGACACGGGGCATGCACCTCGGTATCACTTTACATGTAAACACAGTGGCGCTGCTGGCAGGACGGCACAATCAGGTTCATGGGAGATGCAAACGGGGAGTTGTCATAGTATTGTAAATGCAGCTGTTGTTGTTGAGAGGGCATTCAAGGATCTGTGCTGTGAGGGAATACTGGAGAGTCACACAGTGGCAGTATGGATGAGTGTGTGAGGGTTTAACATGAGGCCTGAGGCTCGACAGCACAAAACCCCGAGGCTACTTCACTAACACTTCATATCAGGACTCGTCTATTGCAGACAATTACCCCGAGCTGCTGTCACTAAAGAAGATAACTTCACATATAACAGAAATACACATCAGAAACTGATATTGGCCACCGGTTGAGCTTAAAGTCTACGACCAGAAACAGCTTCCCCCGACTCATGGGGACGGGTGCAGTGTGGCTTGCACCTTTCTCGAGTGACCCGCTGAACCACTTTGATGCCTCTCAGCACGCAGGTCCTCCCCTGCCACGTCTGGCAGTACTGGTGGAAGTCGTCCTTGCAGGGCAGGAGGTGGAGCTGGAGCTCGCTGAACATCCCGTAGCAGTCCTGGACGAGGACACACAACCTGGGAAAAGAGAAAAACCAAACACCAAAGAGACAACATTATAATATTATTTTTTCCTCTTTTCAAAGCCCTTACAGCCACTGTCACACCATAACTAGCAACTATTTTGAAATGATTAGTCAACTAATGGGATTATGCATCACACACGTATAAATTGGCTCTTATTTAGCTATCAGCTTTTAAAAGTAGCATGAGGTTGTTTAAATTCTGTGTTAATAGTAAAATGCATCTTTTAATCAACTTTGATATTGGCTACTGATACAAAAAGTATATGGGCATCAGCTGCGGCCATATTGTTTACTTGCCACTGAACACTATTGCTGCATAGAAAGGTGACAATTGTTAATTAAATTAGTTGGCAACTATTTCCATTTGCGATTATTGTTGTTGCACCCCTAACCATAACATACATGTTGAGCATGTCCTTCAAAAAAGCAACATTGTGTGTAGTTTTTGTCCACACACTGTTTTCCACAGGCCCACGTTTGTGTAATGTCTGTCTGCACAATCAAATCACCAATACAACTTGAACCCTCTTGGAAAACACTGCATATTAGCACTACCTAACATGGCACCTTCAAATTTTGCTAGAGGAAGGCTGAGAAGTGTTATTTCCTGTTTTTATACCATTGAAATATACCTGGATTTTTTTAAAAGAAACAGTATTGTCACCATTTTTATCTTCCAAGCTCCTGAATGTCACAAAGTTTTCCCTTTTATCTTTTAAGCCAACATGGATGAGACCACCAGAAAGTTCTCATAATGATGGGAAGTTTAAACATGGAAATGAAGCCAACTCAGCTGGAACATCTGGCTCATTTCACAGGCTGACAGTGCCACACAATAGAAGTAAATTAAATGATCAATAAATAATGAATAGAGAAATAAATGGTTCAGCTACAAGCATCTGATGTTGATCCAGATTGTTGTGTTACTGCTTTATAGCGTCTGAAAATGCAATCCTAACAACAATAATATTCTTTCTTAGAGGAATGAAACATCAGCACCCGAAGTGACATAGTAACAGTTAAAGCTCAGTCCTGACATTTCTAAGTGTTAATGCCAGTGGCTGGTTTGACAGGCTGCTGCTGACAGAAAAGACCTTTGGCCTACAAAGTTGTGAGGCACCGAACTGCTGTGTATTCCTGCACTCTGCTGCTCCCAGCGAGCAAAGAGCCTGAACCACTGCAGGCTCCAGTATCTGAGTCAGTCAAGCCCAGACACAGCCCTGTACCAGCCCTGAGAGTAAACAGTAGAGTTCATATCCCCTGGTTAGACAAGCAACGGCCAGGAAGGAGGAAGAAGAGAAGGAGGAGGAAGAAGAGGAGGAGGAGGGAGGAAAAACAGGGATGAAGGAGGAGGACTGCATGCATGCGCACATCCCAGACATTGGGAACGTTTTCAGACTGTTTTCAACCACCTGACTGGGTCTATGAATGTTTTCTGTTGCTAAACATGGGGTCTGTCTGTGTTTGTTTTGAGGGACCTGGAAATAGATATCTAAATAACATTCCTGACATGACTTTTGGCGGTGTAAGCCAAAGTTTTAACCAAAATTATTCTCAGTTGTTTGTTTAATTCACAATCCCAAATCAGACATATACAATTTATATTTTGTTAAAGCAACAAGTTGTGTTTGACACCCAAAATTAGGACAAATAAAGCTCTAATGCAGGTTTCATGCTTATAAAGCTGTAAACATGTGCGCAGAAGTTCAAAGTTTAAAGTAAACCGACCCCCTCCCCTTTTACTGGTTGGTATTTATCACTGGAAGGACCAGTCACTCAGTGACACGTTGGACACTTTGCCTCCAGTACAATAGTAAATCCAGAGAGACAAACATTTTCACATTCTTCCAAAACACAAAAACTATACTTACTAGACCTTGAGTGTAACGCTCCTGTCCTACAATGAACCCTGTCATAAATAACTGCCTGAAACCAGCTGCTTATTAACAAATATTACAATTGATTAATCTGTGATTTAGATTTTTTTATTTTATTGTTTTGATTGTGATTCAATTTAAATTTAAATCCAAAGACGCTCCATTTAGAGTGACAGAAAAGAGAGAAATCCTTACAATACAGACCGAAACAAGCAAATGTCAGTATTTTAGGTTAATGAGTGATTTACAATGGATTTAATCTATGAAGGCAAATATGTGTCTGAGGGCTTTAATTTGATTTTACATCTAATAATCATTTCTGCAGCTGTCATTTGAACTTTTTTAAAATCTTCCTTGTATCAACATTATAAAATGAACTTTTCAAAACATAAACACACAATGGAGACGCATCAATGTTCAATACATGGAATATCTTGTGGTCAATATTTCATCAGTTTCCTAAACTCATGTATCTGACAATGTATTTTTATTTCCTCCTCTCTTTTAATATTTTAACATCATCATGCCCATCATGTTGTGCTAAAAATTCTTCATCTTTTAAAGTTGGTCACAAAAAGGTAAAATAACTTTCTAAAAACATCAAAGGACTGTAGTTCAGTTAATGAATTTAAACACATTTCATGCTTTCTTGTGACATGTGTTATTGATTCAGTGTTAATCATACTGAGGGAACATATCTCTCAGTGCAATGTTGTGATGTCATGTATATTTTTAATCATGTTTTTGGACAACAATAACACCCTATGACAAACAGGGAGAAGCTAAATCAGGCTTGGAATACTGTTGGTTGTGGTCTTTTCATGTGGATTACTGACAAAAAAGAAAAAAGAGAAGTGCTTCAGATATAAACAATATATGTTGTATCTAAATTTAAAAATTAAAATCAAAATAATGTCACATTTTCTGTACTTGATCTTCACAGAGTGGATAATCTGTGGTGAACCAGGAGTTTACAAAACATCCCAGACAGAATCAGTAAAATCAATATTTGACCTTTACTGAGGTGTGAATACAACTGTTGGGAGTCTTGTTGGGGATGTGTATACACTTTCAGTTTTAGTGGAGCAGGTTTAAACTTGAAAAAACCCAAAGCATGAAATCTGATAAGACACCTGACAGATAGAAAAGAAAAGGGGCGATGAGACTTGTCATGGTACCAGCTCGACATAAACAACCACCTCCCCACTCTGTCCCTCTCTTTCTAGCCGTTCACAGCCCCACTTCCTCAAACAGTGACCCCTCACTCCCAAAAACCCCTCTGCCATTGGCCGCTCTCAGTCGCTGGCCGCTTTAAGGAATTTGTTATTGTGAGCGATCACAGAATTCTCGGCAACTCAGGTTTTCTTCCAGGAAGTACGATCCACTGAGCCTGTGCAAACACACACACACACACATGCACACATGCACACGCACAGTCACACTGTGAGCGCATGCAAGCCAGCGCACATGCACATTACTTGGCAACACACTAAGTAAGCGACCCACACATTAAGAATACAGCAGAGAGGCCTCATTGGTGGGGGGCGGACAGGCGGGATTCCTTCCTATGTGTTGTCCACCAATCAGTGCAGGCAGAGTGATAAACACGGTTGTAACAGGATCCCTGCAGCACATTGTGTTCCTTCTCTGCCGAGAGAAAAAAACAACTAGCCTCTCCTCACTTCCTGCAAACAGTTAATCTTCTTGTTTATTCTACTCCAAATTTACGGGAACTTAACATCTTCTTCAGGCATAAATATCATACTGGCCTGTCTCCCTTGTGTGTTAACACAGAGGCTAAACAACAAAAGGATCAAATAAGCTCGCTGACCAGGGGAGTGAGTCATAGAGGCCGGGGACACAACATGAGAGGTACACACTGTCCTCGTCTTTACACAGAAATCAGGCCAGTGGGCTGCGAAGTAAACTACCCTGCTCTCCGCAGAGCAGGCATGCACCCTGGAAAAGTACGACAGCAACACAATGTACCAAATGCTGTTATTTCTGTGCCTCCATTCAAACCGAAGCCGTCCACAAAAACGCATGAAAGTGACAGAACTACCTCCTTAGCGTAATTTAGAAAAATGTACAAAAGGGTGGACAAATATTGTAAAAATTGAGGACTTGAATGCAAACCTAAAATGTGTAAACAATGTTTCAGTAAGCAGGTATTTTGAACATGGTAATCACCTCGTAACCTCTGCCCCACCTCCATGCCTTCCCGTGCACACAGATCTTGTTGAATCTGGTTGAGTTGGACAGAAATGGAGTGGAGGGCAGGAGTGTTTCCGGTCAGAGGGCGGCGTTTGTTTACCAGCCACAGAGGCAGCATGGCAGGAGCAAGAGTCATATTACAACCGCTGCTCATTTAGTCAGTTAGCTGGTCAGCTGACCGGGGCTCTCCTCCCCTCAGGGCCCCTCCACTCAGAGAAACCAACACTTTGCTTTTATTACTCAGCAAAGGACAAAAACAACAAGCCTGGGGAGGGCCAGGCAACTGAAGGTCGTACTCTCTGGATTTACTTCAAATAGCACATTTACTGATTCATTAGCTATAAAAAGACCACGTAAATAAACCTCGAAGTCATTTGTGAAACCTAAGTTCTGCTTTATACTTGTTATTTATAAAAATAAGACTGATGATTTGACAGATTTAAAGCCGCATGAATCAAAACAGAAAAATAACATTTAATGTGTTATTTGAAGGACGTCACCTCCAGATTTATAACTCACCTTTAGCCTTAAGAACCTTTTTAAGTCATTGCTTTGGTTTTTCATGACTTCACTATTTCTTGTCTCATTGTGTAGCAGCAAAGTTTAGCATTAGCAGCTATAAGGTCTTTGGTGAAGACCAAAACAGAGGAAAAATAAAAGGTTTTGTTTGGTGCTGGCATGAAATATGACTACAAAAAACAAAACATGCTAATACAATTATATCTTGTTATTTAGCAATTCCAAAGGTATTATTTTCAATACCTTCAAAAACACATGGTTCTTATTGTATTAACATGATGCAGTGTGGCGCACATAGACTGTGTATAGATGGACGAAGCTGTTAGTTTTTGTCGCCATGTCGGTTGTTTGGAGCCAGAAGTGAGCATATTGGATATGAAGGGACCACTGAGAGGCGGGACACTGCCTAATATGTATGAGACTGGAGGTCAGGGCTGGTCTCATTGGACACCAGACTTGTCAATCAAACTAACCCCACTCCTAAATATTCCTCTGTTTGACGTCTAATATCTACTTAATGATGAGTTTCTTCTTCAGATGGACCACCACATCAATAATAAAAATAATTAACTCTAGTTAATGACATCTGAATGACTCAATTGGAGTTTTCTGGAGCCAGCATCTAGTGGCCGTCAGGAGTATTGCACCTTTATTCACTTGTGCATTGGTCTCATTTTTAAGCCCTGGTTGCTTCCTGCAGTTCTATGGTTGAAGTGTACCTTAGTATTTAGAAATTCAAAAGGTATTATCTTCAATAGCATTACAAGCATAAAGTCGATTTTGTATTAAACCAAACTATTGACATGATGCACTGTTGTCTACAATTTGTCCCAGCAGAGGTCAGTCAGGACACCAAACAAGCAAGCAGCCAAATGGACTAAGATGGGGGGCCACTGGTGGTGCATCCATTATTTTCTGGAGATCAGGAGTCAAAAAGTAAAGTCGCCTAATATTTGAGGAGTACCAGTGTAATGGCGAAGTCCTACAGTGAGTGTTGCATGATGGGTTGTTTGTAGTCTCAATATCCCTTGGTTAGTTGTAGTTTTTCTGTCTGTTTGGAGTGAGCCTTTCAGATTTAGACAATGATTTGTTGGTTAAATTTAACCAAAAGAAACACGTCTCTACTGCAGAAATTTAAAGGAGGGAGAAAATCTGTGAAACTGCCAAAAAATATGACGCATGATAAGTTAAAAAAAAAAGACAGTTTGAAAAATGCAAACTGTCAGTGAAAATTATGCTGAGTGCTTAAACAGCCTGACAGGAGAAAGTGAGAGTCTGTGACTGATAAGAGGCAGCCCAATAAAATGTACCAATAAAATATACTTGCGGTTTTCTTTAGAGCATTAAGGTAAAAAAAAAAAAAAAAAGCTGCTTGAAACCTGTTCCACTCTGAGGAGTATGAGTGGGCACCAGTTCAACTCTGGCTTGCTGGTGCATGAGATTCTGAAAACATCATGCTGTCTTTCCTGAGAATTGGCCAGAATCACTCACAGAGGGGCTGGATTCAATTAGAAATGTTTGTGTCCTTTGTCAAGCAATGCCATATGGCTGGAGACAGTGCGAGTACTTTGTGGGGCCTGCTGTGCTCTGAACAATAGCTCGACCACTGAGACACATTGTGCCACCGAGGAGAAACATGCAAGGCTCGAGACCAAGGAAACCAGCATGCAATTTTAACAAAAAGAATAATTTATATTGTGGCAGAGCATACACAGCAGATAAAACATGATTTATTTTTCCCAGTCTCTTTTGGCATCAAGTGACAAACCAAAGGCCTCACTGGGCCACCAATTATCAGCTTGTCCAACAGTACCTGGTTTTGCCTTTCTCTGCAGGAGGAGGAGCTGCCGAGGACTTCAGGGGGACTCGCGGTTTGAGGATGGACATGGAAGAGCAGTCGGCCGCAGGGATGGAGTAAACTCTCTGGACAACTACCTCCACATCCTGCTCCACGGAGCCCGCCTGGCCAAGTCCTTCAATGGCTTCCAGGAGAGAGACGCAGTGTCTTGTCAAAACTCCCGATCCCCCAAAACCACAGAGAGCATCAGAGGCAGCCACCTGTGAGAGGGAAACCGCAGAAAACGACATAATACTCGACACGATGTAAGGCTGGAGAGAGGAGGTGATTAAACAGACGATCAACAGACAATATCAATCTGCAAACATTCGGATTACTGATTTCTTTCTTTTAGGCACAACTGCTCAACTTTCAGGGTTTTTAGTGTTTCGGATATGACTAACTGCTTCTCTTATTTAGTTTAGTACCATCTAAGGCATTATTGGACTTTTGGTTGAATAAAACAACACATTTCAAAATGTCGACTTGATGAGTGATGTGCTTATTTCTACATTAATGCCATTTTATAGCCCAAACGATCTATTAATTGAGAAAATAATCAACAGATCAATCAATAATTAAAAGAAAAATTACTCCACTGAGCCAGTTCTGTGAATTACTGCTGATTTAAAAGCTTAGTTTCTTATTCAGTAGCTTCTTGATGCTCTCATAGTGAGAAAACATCCTAATAATGCTGCCACATTTACTGTTACACTCATATTTTCTCCAATAAGTGATTAGATTACTATTCAATAAAAATGGGGAAAAAAAAATAGTGGTCACAGTTTAGTCAGATCAATTACTCTAAACATAAGAAAAAGAAATGACAGAGAAATACAGCATTTAATCACAAATAACAAGCTGGCTGTATAATTCATTATTTCGTTAATTAACTGATCAAACAACTACAATTAACGTGTTTTGGCTCTGGAGCACGATGAAACAGATACAGCTCATTGCTAAAAAAGGTCAGACAGTAATTTGCATGTAGTTTGATGTGAGCAATTATCACTACAGTAACCTACATTTGACATAAGAACATATTTATATCCTACTTCAAGAAGGATTCGAAGACTGTGCCAGAGTCACTCGATAATTCATGCGTATTTGCCCAAAGATTTCGGGAATCAAACATAAAAGTAAATCCATCACCTGTTGCTGAAGCAGAAAGCAAATGTTTGAATGTGATTGATGTTGCTTGGCTGCTCCAGAGACACTATTTATTATTCTTTGTGTTTGTAAAGTAAATATGATGAACCCTGTGGCAAAAACCGCCGGCCGCAAAAATCGCACCTGTGATTTGATAAATACGAACTCGTAAAAATATTGACACAAGGCATCTAATGTTTTGATTTTTCGGCACGCCGACTAAACCTGAGCAGAATCTTATGGCCCGTCGCCAAACTATTGTGCACACAGCATAGAGGCGCTGTCATTACGTGCTGATCTGCAGATTCCTTGGACTGATAACATTTTTCCATCTCTGAACTTGAAGTGAGTTCAAGAGACGTTTACAGCACCAAACACGAAGACATTTTCAGCTGGAAACCAAAGGGGGACTTGATATGAATGATAGTAAAGCATACACACCTCTTTTGGTTCGTTCTCATCTGAAGTCCTGCAGCCCTCCAGCAGCGGTCCAAATACTGCACCCAAATAATACGGCCGGCACCTCTTTGCAGAGAGCGGGCCCGTAGGAACGGACATGTCGGCTGCTTTGGAAGCACAGTGGACTTTCCTGCTGAAGTGTGTGTTCAGAATAACAGGACAGCTGAAGCCCTCTATAGAAAGAGTTTGCCTGCAAAGAGATGATCAGTTTTAGATTTAAAATATATTCAGATCATAGACTGTGTACAGAAATTGGATGAAGCAAATGGGATCTCAAAGATGCTGGCTCCAAAACACTCCCATTTGACTTCAGTTTTGTTCAGTCAATACATTTTTCCAATGAGGGCAGCACTGAAGTTGAGTCTTATACTCAATGCGCAGTGACCTCTGGTTCAAGAGTCAGACCTGCCTCCTCATCGTTAACATGGAGATATTCACATGCCTGATCTCCTAGCTTCAAAACATCAGTCCACAAACCAGCGGGTGACATCACGTTAGCTTCGTCCATTCTATATAAAGTCTATGACTCTGACGCAGCAGCTGTTGAACACTACACAACTAAAAAGTGAGTTTGGGATTTGAATTCACCATGAAATTAAACATCTGTAAGTTGTTGGGCAATGATAAACAGCTTCTGTTGAGATAACAGATGCAAAAACAGATTTAAAATTACATGGAGCAGGCTGTTGCATAAACACAGGGGGGCTGACAGCTCGAGACTGTTTGAATGTCAAACTCAGATAAGGTACCAGCCACCTCCGCAGGCCTGTTCACCGTGTACCACCAGGCACAGAGTACAGGTTCAAATAAGTTAACCTCCTCCAAGGCAAGTGAGAAACACAACGGATGCATCTGTCCTCTTTTATATTTTCCATGTAATTGAGGTTCTTAAAAAGACTACACCTCGCAACGCCGCACAGCTCGATTAAAAACACTTTCCAAATGTGATGTCATCTGTGGAAAAATACTTCACAATCAAACAGGCTGAGAGTTGTTTTTTTTTTCTGATGAAAAACACCAAATCAAATGCAAAGAGTGCGTATGTGTGACCTGAAATGCTCTTGTGTTGATCTTTAAATTTTACTGTTGCCCATATTTTATTTCCCTCGTACATGTGCCAAGTGGGAGATGCTGAATGTGTCCTCAAAAAACCTTCGAAAAACATTTTCTGGTCAAGTGTTTTAGCTCATTGAGGTTAATAACACACGACTGAGTGGCAATGAGCCTGAGAATCAAAGCAGCTAGATAATTACACAGCACGCTGTTTGTGGTGAGTGTGAGTTACGACTGAATTTCTTCCACATGTAACAAGGATAATAGTGTGATGATGGCTTATCACTGACTCAGAGCCAAGTTCACACTATGACTGGAACTGCCGTACGTGTCGCGGCTCGTCTCAGACCTGTGGTGATAGTTGAACCAGAAAAATGAAACACAGATATGTCGGAAAAAACAATTTGTTTGGACGTACAATGAAAACGGCGTGGGAAAATATTCAGAAACCAAATTATTATACATACACAGTTGGCAGGTGTAGGTACATGTGACCTGAGTGAAGGTTATTAAGTTCAGGTTTGGTTAAAACAGATTGTGAGAAATGATGATTTCACTTTATGGTAATTGCAGAGCCTGTAGTCATTACTGAGAGGTGTTTCAACTAATTAGTCCACCCCCAGTGATTTTGAATGGGGTAAATATTGTGTCTTTTTAGAAACCAAAGGAGGCAGTAATGGCACTATTTAACTAGTGTGAAATGATTTCATATTCAAATTTAAAAGACTGATCTCGGCCACTATCTCAAGAAAAGAACTTGATCGAGATATAATTTATTGCTGTGCTATTGTGCCTAATTACAGTGGACTGTACAGACAGTTCCTGGCATTATTTCCATTTCCTGTCCTGTATGTAGTCAAGCAAGACATTAGTCAACACTTGTCACGTCGAGCACACACTAGATGCTTTTGCACTTTGATGACTCATCCACTTGTCAGTCAAGTAGCTAATTAATCCATTGTTATTTTTTATTTTCTTACTGTCCTTTATTATGGAAAACAGGCCACATGCTTAAATGTCATAAAATAAAATATCTGGTCATAAATCGTAACGTGAGTTTTTTTTTTGTTTTTTTTAATTAAGCATGAAGTAAATAATAAATAAGGAAACTATATAATTATTGACTCTTAATTTCAGTGATTTTTGTATTTCTCATCTCATTTTAAAAATCAGGGGTGGAAAGCAGCAGTACTTGAGTAAAGTTAATAAACAATGCAGTGTTATACATTAAGTTACCTGACAGGAAGTAAACTAGTTGTATTTTGCTCCATTTTCACCAGCTATATGATTAAAACACTTCTCACATTTTGGTAAATCAGTCCTCCATTATAATAATTATTATTTACTGATCTAACCCTTCTTGAACTATCTGACTTTATTTTAATATTACTATTTTACTTTTTCATTTTGTTGTTCTGACACCTGCACCAAAACAAATTCATACATAGTCTGAATCTATATGAGGATTAAAATTTAAAATGGATCATTTTCAATGTGCAAAACTTCCTCATTTAGTTGGTATATTGTGAGAGGACTTCTTCTTCTATGGTTGAATATTGCTGAACATGCTTTCTCTCATTATAAAACAAAACAAAACAAGCACTTGTGGTATGGTTGAGCCTGATAGTGTTTATCAGAGCAGCATCTGTAATCAATCAGTAAAAGCCTCTATTCTGTAATCTCAGCAGAGCAGAACGTACAGTTCTTCAGAACAAGTACAACACAGCAGCCGGAAGTGTGACCGCAGTGTGAACAGGTGAGTGGGCAGCTGTCATCATCAGACAGGTAGCTAGGTTAAGGAGTGGCCCGTGCTGCTGCCGTCACAGTTTGTAAGTGAATCAGGCCTGCAGGTATTTCCGCTCAGTCTTCGGCCCCCTCACAACAAGGCGTGGGAGGTGGGAGGAGTCAACCTACTCGCTGCAGGAATTATGTGGGAGGTTAACCCTTCGAGTGTCACACCGGAAACTGATAAGAGGAATTTTACCATAAGTGCTGATCCTTTATCTTCTGGGTTTTTCCACTTTTTCCTGTAGTTGTAAAAGTTGGATAAATTAAGAGCTCTTCAGAGAATATTAAGCTATTCTTGGTTATGACTGTTTTGTTTTGAGTATGGGGCCTTAATGACGCAGAATATTGAGTCATTTAAAATGCAAATATTTTAAATTCATTTACAAAAAAAAAAAGATTTGAGGATGAATGCTTGCATGAAGATGGATTCTTTGAGAGAGTAAATGGGTGTGTTTTGGTGGGCTCGACTCTTCCTTGTGCTTTCAGGAACAGAGCGAAACAGGGAAGGAGAGGTGCTAAAGCCAGAGATACTCTCAAACCACCATGTGTTTTCAATCTCAGCTCTCTGGCTCCCTCCACTCTCTACTCCCAAATGCTCTAGAAAATAATCCTACTGTGTTTTTTTCCCCGGCTTGCTGGAAATGACCTAACTACTGCCAGGAAGAGGAATGTGAAGCATTCCCTGGAGCTGTTCGTGACGTCAGAGCGCTGAGGAGGCCCCTGCGCTTCCGCCAGCCTGGATATTCCAGAGCACACTCAACCCAAACTCCCAACAGCTGGAGTCAACTGCTGCCTCGCTCCAACTCCAAAACAATCCACCCCCCCGCCAAAAAAAAAAAAAAAAAAAAAAACCCACCCCCCCCCCAAAAAAAAAAAAAAACACCCCCTAGTGCAGACCCCACCATGTGAGGGACCGTTCTTCACATCTGGGCCTTTAGTTTCTTACTATTGTGAGCTGAGAGCAGAAACTTTTTACACTTAAAACATGCAACTTTTTTAGGTTCATGTGCAATGTTCTGTCTTACAAAATGCCTCCTCAGCATTATTTCGTGAGCTCCTGTTACTTTTTGTTCTGCACGTCTCGTATTGTGCAACAAAAAATTTTTTGTGTAGTTTTTGAATGGCGGCCAACAGATTGAGTTAGAAAGAAAAACCAAAACCAAGGAAATCCAAGGAACGGTTTAACTGACCAATGGCACTGTGTCACAAAATGAGTCAGGCAACCCATTTCCAGTACTGTTTCAGATATATACACATAACATGTTATAAATAAAAACTTATTTATTCCTGTTATGAACAAATTTTTATTTCACATTTTTATTTTAATATATAAAACATCACTGGCACTCACTTCTAATATGTGATGACTTTCTATTTTTCTGTTTTATATCATTGTAAACTGAATATTTTGGAGCTTTAGACTGTTCGCCTGTTACCTTGGGCTTAAGTGACATTGTTTTTTGTTGATTTTTTTTCACTGATAAAGAAAATAAATCACTGAATATTGAAAATAACACAAGTTAAAGCCCTATTTCAGGCAGTTCACCTTAATTTCTCAACATAGTTACCTGCAGATTGAGTTTACTGGTTTTCAGTTTCAATTCATAAAGTCACACCCACTCCTTTCCCTCAGTAAAACGAACAAATGTTTATTTTATTAGGTTGGATCAATATACCTCAGTGCACTTCTGTAAGTTGTGTTGTTGGACCAGTATTGGCTACAAACTGGTTGTGATGTCACAAAATCACCTTATACTCACACGTCTCATGGGGTTTTTCCACTAGACCCAGTTGGCCTGTTTTAGCCGTGCTGCTGTTGTACTGTCGGCCATGTCGGTCTCCTCATCTGACCTCAGTGCCTGAACTGTAAGGTCTCTCTCGGTGTTACAAGCTTTTAACACTTTGTAGCAAAAGGGAACTGTGCTTTTTCCATTTTAGCCCCCACACTGTGGAACACACTCCCCCATAACACCAAGTCAGTGCCTGACCTGCATACACTGGCTAATGTTGAATGGGACCATGGGTATGTATGTATGTGCATTGTGATGTTAATTTTTTTACTGCCTTGTTATTGGTAAAGCACTTTGTAATGCTTGTTTAGAAAAGCATTACAGAAATAAAATGTACTATCACTATTGCTATACCTGAATGTTTGTAGTTCTGAGTTTGTTTGTATATTCAGATCAGCCTTATTCAACACTTAATTGTTTTCAGTTGGACCAGAGCTGAGTTAAGTTACTGCTGACGTAAACCACAGATTTCATGCTGTTTTGATGTTTCTCAACACTAAAAGTTTTCCACTGACAAATCAGCAAAAAGCTTTTATTATGAAGTTGTTCTGGGAAATATAACATGCTTATCGCAGAGTTAGCAGAGCTTCATTAGCGGTTGAGTTCAACACCTTTACCGTTCTTCGCAGTGCTGTGGAAAAATACCCACAGTGCACGAGCGTGGCTGGATTGCTCACCGCCATTCAAAGCGCAGCGCGGTACAATTTAACCCCCCTCTCAATGGAAAAAACCCAAAAAACCTCAAAATTTACCTAAGCACGGAGACACTTTCTCCTGCAGCAGACAGCATCTCGAAGGCCCAGCGCATCTGAGTGTAGTGTGACTGTAACGTGTGACATCCTCTCACCATGGTGGGTAAATGTGGATGATATCTCTGGGTGCAGGAATCAGCTGTGCTGCCGTCTCTCTGTTGAATAACACCAACAGACGAGCTCTCTCCTCAGAGACAGGGTTGCCGTGTTGGTGGCCGTCCCCGGGGGGCCGCTGGTGCTCACAGTGCGCCAGTTGCATGCTGCACTCCTCCTGAACCTCCAGCACCTCCAGCACCAGCACGCCAGGCCTGTCCACTGGAGAGCAGAGCAACAACAACACAGATGTTGAGTGTGCGTGCGTCAGTTTTTTTCGCCGTGCGTGTCTTTGTGTGCTCTCACGGGCTCTCGCTCTCCGTGGGACTGATTATGCATCATGAGAGTAATTCACTTTTAGCAGCAGAACAATTTGCACTGCATAACTGTAAAGCTGTTACTGACTCAGGCCGAGCTGGATAGAAAAAACGCTGTAAATCCCACTGGGTGACTGTACAAATAGATAGAGATAATTAAGAGGAGCAAATCATGACAATGCCCCATGGCTATAAATCAAACTGAGATAAGAGAACAACTTGGCTGCATGTACATTTATTTTTTTGTCCATTTGATTGCATCAAATTGTAAAAAAAAAAAATAAAAAAAAATTGCTGCATGAAAGGGGAGAATCAATGTAGCTCTTTGTCTGTGTTTGTCAATGGCCAGAGGGAAAACTTTAATATGAAGAGTAAATCACATCAAGGAGATTACTACATAACTATTAAGTTTTAACATGCATTTGTCCAAACATGAATTTTAGGCTGAGATGAAACTGAGATAGAACTGAAGTCCTCCTCTTGACCTATAATAACAACTCTCCTGCACGTGCATATGTGAGCACGCTTAAATTACACACTAAAATTATTGTTCCAGAGATAAACAGGTGTTCCCTAACAGCGGGATGTAGTCGAGCAACATTGTTATTGTTGCTAAGCATGTTTGCAGCAGGAGGACAGATGAACAACTTCTCCTAGAAAAATGTGATATATTCTGTCTTTATATTTAAAAAAAACACCCTGATATAAGACATCTTAAAGTGTTGAAAGCTGGACAAAAATAACATTAAAAAATCCTTTAAAGTCAAAATAAACCTCCATGTCTCCACTTTAATCCCCCGTCTACCTCTTTACAAGTAACGCTAATCAAACCATTGAGTGACCACAAACTCTAAACTGGATAAGGTGGGTGTTATTTTCTTTCCACAATCAACTGTCACCTTTAAGCCTGTGATTGGGTCATGTTTATAAGGAGATGCTTCACAACAAGTGAATGCAAGTGGTTTGGTTCACCACGGAAAGGAAAAAAAAAAAAAAAACTAGGCTAGCAGTTTCCTGTCACCTACATTCAGAGTTCACAGTTCAGAGCCACTGTGATCAACCTATAGCCGGCACTTCCTCAGCGTGGCCCCTACATACAATCACATGTATGTATGCATGGTTAAAACAAACAAAAAAAAAAAAAAAAACACCTGATAACAGACACGCTTCATCCCACTCACAAATCAAAGTTCATCGTTAAACTTGAAGGATGATTCAGAGATGTATGTGTACCAGATCCTGATGTAATCTGGCTCGTGCAGGAGGTCTGTGTGATGCAGATCACCTGTTGTGGTCGTTGCTGCTGAGGTGTCGGAGACAGACTGGTGCTTCCAGAAGCTGATGGCTGACCTCTGTCTGCACTGAAGTCGATTCAGCCTATCTGCCAAACCTCCACTGTGAAATAAACACACAAAGACACACATAAACAGGTAGATGATGTAATAGGATAAACTCACACACAACCTATCTAACCTGCAGAATTGTTTATTTCAAAGGAGAAATAAAAGATTTACTGATGCACACGACAAACTGCTGAAGACTGTAGATAGCCATCTGTCAGATTTGGTGGGCTTGAAGATGGCAAACGACATTTAGCACCCACATTTTGACACCAGGTGTCCCTTTCATCATCAGCTCGGCTGTGGAAACACTGCCAGCAAAGTTTGACTATCACCTGGCAGTTTGCAAGACATCTTTACTGCTTTACCTGCTCTTATTATGATGCAATACACTATTGCACATTAAATGCAAGCAGTTGCCATTTTATTAGGTGAACCTGGTGAAACCTAATACAAGAGTCTTCATCATGGAGGATCTAGTTTGTGATGTTACTGTAATTTAATCACCCTTGAAATCTCACTGAACAGTTTCAGGACAACACCCAGTATTAAACTGAGGAATGTTATCAGTGAGTACATGAGTTATGGTATCAGAGTAGGAATTCTGGATTGGTGCATCCCTGATGAACATTTTAGGAAACTTGATCCAAACCTTTGAAACTTTCTTTTCTTTTTGCCGGAGTCTTCGGGGGTCTTGGACTGCCTGTCCACAGTCTTTTGAGGCGTCTGCAGCATCGCCTGAGCAGATCTCACCCAGTCACGGGCCGACCTTTTGCTGCCCTCGCCAGTTTGGAGAGGAGAGACCTCAGAGTCCAGTCTGCTCGAGGTCAAAGCACTGCCGTTATCCTCTCCGTCAGACACGTAACCTGAGATCTCTAGCTCTTTCATCTAGGAATAAAGTCAAAATGATAGATTTAATTTTCACAGAGAAAAAAAATTTATTGAAATATGTCATGATGAATTACACATTAAAGTGTTACATTGCAGCTACAACTGTATATCAGGGGGTATTAAATGCTTAGAATGTCTAGCCATCAGTAAATTAATACTGCATCATTAAATATGAAAGGAAATCAATCAACTGAATATTACAGTGGGTGGTTATGGTACACTGATACACTGTCAGGCTGATTAATCCACAAGATATGGTAACAAAACAATCTTTTTTGCTGCATCACTCCTCATTGCACCTGAGGGAATCAGTTCTCATGGAAAAATCCACGAGAAACCTGAGTTCCTGTCATGTGCAGACAAGACCAGCATACCAGGCTCTGTCAGCCAATGTGCTCTCCTGTTTGAATCAACTTGACCCTGCTAGGCAGCGTGCCAGCAGACGTCACACTCTAACCAGCTACAGACAAAAAGGAACACTATGTTCCTGGCTCCGGCTCAAAAATGTTTTCACCCAGCACTGAAAGCATTGTAAGTACACAACTTAACGCAGCCTCATCTACTCGCAGGTTTTCCTGAACAAACAGTAGTAAAACCATGTTTATAGTCCTGCTCTACTTCTGATGTGGCGGAGGCTGTTGACCCTTTAAACGCTGATGTTGGTGGAGTCGCACCGAGCAACACGCTCCCATCCAGGAAGCGGCCCATCCTCTGTGGCCCTGAAATGCAGAGTCGCCTTCACAGCACCGCCTGTCCACTTTCTGCGGCTAGTACAATAACACAGAAATCTGGCAGGCGGACATCAAGTGAGTCAGCCATGCATTTATCTGGAGTAATAAACTTTGCTTTGGATTGGGATCTTCCCCCTCTGTATCCTGTTAGATCCGGTTTGATTTACAATTGGCAATGTGTAAGCAAGCTTTCCGGGCAGCAAATAAAAAGTTCAACTAGGTTTGTACATTCTGTTGCCCTAATTAAATCAATATTTACTGTACGTGCAATAAACTGAAAGGGTAATATGTTATGCTAAATAGGTATAAGTAATAAATCTATGTGCTGGAGAGCTAAATTTACAACTACCAAACATGCACTAATCAGCATGTCAAAACCACCACATGCCTAAATTTCAGCGATGCTATATTTGAAACATTAAGACCCTTAACACTCAGTCTTTCTAGGAGGCCTCTGACCACAAGCCTCCTGTGAGGTGATCTTCAATCTTGTTTGACCCCAGAGAGCTGATAGCAGCAAATTAAACTGTGACAAGAGGAAGTAGCTGGGTCTGCGGGAGTGATGCTAATCTGTCGACAGGCTTCCTCTTGACATGCAGTCTCTAAATTCAAGTGCTTCAACACACGTTACTTATGTTCATCCAGTGTTTCACAGGAGAACTGCTTGAGATTCATTTGCATGGATTGTATTATAACATGTGTTGATGATCAAGAATGTGTTGGTAAAACTGCATCACCTTTAGCAAATTGGCCCGATCTAAGTGATCGATTATGCGTTGTCATGTGTGCTGTAACAATTGAACGCTGTGTGTGTGTGTGTGTGTGTGTGTGTGTGTGTGTGTGTGTGTGTGTGTGTGTGTGTGTGTGTGGTCTTAATTCTGAGCACAACACCTTCCACCACTCCTTGTACATTCCCTCCATGCCAGCCCTGCCTTTAACAAACACTGCTTCAGAATGACTCCTGAGAAGTCAATCCAGATCTGCAAAGCATACAGGAGGGTCCTCGAAACCATGAGTCCACTGATAACGCAAATACAAACCAAACAGCAAGAGAGCTGTGCGCATAAAAACCGCAGTGTCAGTATTTTATCGCCAATCATGATTAATCTCCAGATTGTTCGCGCATATTTTTTCCAAGAACCCAAGATGACCTAACTGAACGAGATGTTTTCGGTTTAAAAACTTCAACACCTCAAAAATATTTAGTGTACGTCAATGGTGGCAAAAAAGAAGCAAATCCCCACATCTGTAAACCAGGACTCATTTAACATTACTCAGTGTTTCCCAATAGACTCGGTCCATACTGCAGCTTCTACTAAGTTTCAATTTCTGTGAATAACTCTGGAAACCATACGGGTGTCAGCAGATCAAATGCAACTACTGTCATCTTTAAAGTAAAAAAGGTTTCATATTACGCATAGAATATCCTTGGTGTTATTATCTGCCTTAGATAAGTTAGGTGTCACTTTGCCCTTTTGCATTAAATCAGTGTTTTATTGCCACTACAGCTTTTGAACTTTGACAGAACAAAACCTCATTCTAGAAAGTACTCAGTGCTGGGCTGAGCCTGTGAGGCCTTCTCAGGACACCAAGACACAACTAGCAATACTCCACCTAGTGGTACAGCAGCTACACATACAATCACAAAGAAATTAAATTTAAACAAAACTACAAGAATGCTGAAGAATTCAACAAAAACACAACAACATAAATATTGTTTTACACTGACACACAGGCTTTGATGCAGCTTGGGGTAACAGCTGCAAATAAAACTCATGAGGTTGAACAGACATAGTTAGGATTAGTTGTTTCACAGGACTCTGGGAAAAGTACTGACACTTACCTTCTTAGACAACTGCAGAAATCTGTTAATTAGAAACACTGTTTGTAAAGCACTGGACTAAATTAGCTGAACAGAACTTAGGAAGGCTTACAGCTCCACCTAGTGTCCCTTAATACAAACTGCAGCCTTGAGAATATGGCCTACTTCTACTGTACATACACTTATGAGAGCAAGTGGTTTGACATGTCACAACACAGGTGGAGTAAATTATAACATGCAAATCATAATTGTGAACGTGCACAACAGCAGAACCTGCTTTAATTGGAATGCAGCCATCAGCAATACACTTTTTTCTTTTCCTGCTGCAAACAAATGTGTCAGTCACTTAAAAATAACTGTTTCCTGCACGAATACTGATCCCAACTGTGCACCTGCGTTGTTTTTAGTAGTGTTATTAGTATAAAAATAATTCACTCACAGGTTTAGATTCAGGTGGCAAGTCTTTCAGCTTTTCATCAGGGGACTCTGACTCACAGTCTGAGATTTGTTGACCACTGTCCTTCTCAACATCTTCCTCCGACTCATCATGATCACTGTCGTCTGTGTCTATAACAGGAAGTTCATCTGAAGAGAAAAATAAATAATCAGAAGAACAAAGAAACTGGCTTTTTTTTTTTTTTTTTTTTTTTTTTAAAAGAGCAGTAAATTGTATTTTACAGACTGTACTGGTGAATGGAAAGTTTATTAAGTTGACCTGGAGAGTGGACCTCAGCTTTTTGAGAAAGGAGCTCATTTGTTTCAGTTAAATGAAGAGGACAGATGCCACACTGGTCTGTATGATGAAAATAAACCTACAGTGACTTATCTTTGCATAAAGACTGGAAACATCTAGTCTGACTCTGTCCATATTCATTAATTAAATCCACCATCTAGCACCTCTAAGGCTCAGTAATTAACATGTTTTATTCAGTGTCTAAAATAAAAACATCATTTAAAAAAAAAAAAAAAAAAAAAAAAAAAAAAAAACCTAAATTGTAAAAAAGCCCTGGCTATTAGTTTTTTACATGTATCATTTTCTACCTTTATCAGTCCTGAGCATGCAGAGCGCTCTGGTATAAGACTGAATGGGTGCTGTGGGTCTCCCTGATCTCTCAGGCCGCTGTTGCTGTCCAACATCTCGGCAGAGCTGCTGCCCCTGGGTCTCATTGTCAGACTGTCCACTGTCACTGGAGCTCCACACAATGTGCACTGGGTCCTCGCTACACCGAGGGGCACTGGTCTGCACTGGGACACAAATAAAGAAGGAAACAACATCAGAATTAAATAAAGATAAGCCGTCTGTTTACAATAAGAGTATCATTTAAAATGCTTTGGTATTGGTTCCAAAATCAGATCCTTTATTTAAACTACATTGCTCTCATATAGAAGTAACACAAAATTCTGGATTTAATATTATTATTAATAATAATAAAAAATAATAACTATACATGACCAAACCTTTGATTCCAGCTTTTCCGTCTTGATGGATACACTCTGATAAATAGCAACAGCAACTGACGTTTGATATTTAGACTTGAAAAATGTAAAGGAAAAGTGATGAAAAGTGTGAATGTTAAAATGTTCAAAGGTCTGGGGATCAATGTGTGCTTATTTATAAAGCACTACTCGTACACAGAGCAACTCAAAGTGCTGTGCAGACTTAAAAAGAAAACAATTCAGAGAAGATAGTGAAAATAAAAAACCTTAACATATAAGATAAAACATTTATGACAGTAAAATTTAAAAAAAAAATGGGATCAAAATCTGAGTAAGCCAAAAAGATTACTGCAGAGAAGATGGAAAAAAATATATCAACATACTACCTAACCCTGATGACCACTTGAGCAACACATTACCTAAAGCAGGAGACAGCTTCCTCATAACAGAGAGCGTCCTGCCTGATGACTGCACATGCTGCAACAAAAGTTAAGTGTCAACATCATCACCAAAGTTAGAGCAACATTAACAATGCAAAGAGAGGGTGGAGAGGGTGTGGTGATGTGACTGTTGTCCGTGATCATGTCAACCTGTTTCCCTGCAGAATCCAGAAAACTGTCCCCACACTTCTCCCAGCTCCTGGCGGATGACACGGTTGACAGTGATGGTGCCACTTTTTGGAGACCGTGTCCGACATCATCGGGAAAGAAAACACACTTTATATCCTTGGAGTATCTCTTACGCTGCCGGAAATAAACAAAGAAATAACAAGGGTCACATGAAGTGAATACTTTGATTGTATTCATCAAGTTAGCCCTGGGGCTGATAGTGATAATTTGACCAGGATCTAATGAAAGAGCCGAAGTACAAGCAATACTACGTCTCTGTACTGTGGTGTTTTTTAGGAGCTGGTAACACATGGTTTGCAGATAAACTTCACCCTGCTGTGGGCGGGCAGAGCCGGATAACATGGGTTGCTGAAGCTAACTAGCTATTGAGCATACAGCGTCAATTACCTAGCAAGCAAGTTAGTTAGCAAGCTAACTAGTTAGTTAGCGAGGTTCTTACCTTCCTTGAAGACATGGGGGCAGAAAGCAGTTAAAGTGTAGGTTACTGTGGTTGTTAATGTTCGTGTTGACACTATTTCATCTGCGGGAATCTGCTTCTTTGACCCATCTTTGTGAAGTTGCCGGTGTTTGCTGCCTCAGCAGTTCGCAAGTGAAGCTAGCGGCAGGAACAAGCTTACTCAATCCGAGGAGGGGTGTGTTTCATTCATTAACCCTCATGGCCCGGAGGTGGGGCTATGTGTGTAAAGTGAGCTTTTAATGCAGAATTATGGCCTCGATAATAAACTAAGTGTATTGAATCACACTCTGTACTTACGTATGTAAAAATCAGCTTCTTTATATATGTATTTTACTGTAATATTGGGAGAAGTATTAATAAAAGTACTTACTACACTGTGTATTACTCTGCTATAAGTCAAAGTCCTGTAATTAGCACTGAGCAAAGTACATGAGAATTACCAGCAAAACACGCTATCACAGTACAAGTATTCACTATACAGAATATCTCCTCTGTGAGTGTTACTATGCGATGGATATTATCCTATTAGTATGAGCAGTGCACAAGCACAAAAAATAGTCAAATTCCTCAAACTCGCACTTTAGTTACACCACGACATCCCAGAAGGTAGTTAACTTTGTAGTGTTGATTTTTATAGTAAAACTAAAGCTGAAAACATCTATACAGTCCATTTTTAAAATAGAGTTATAGAAAACAGTGACTTCTAGCTTCACTGGATCAAAATGAAAATGTCACTGATACTCTGCACAATGAGCATTTATACATAAATACATTTTACTGATAGTACTTCATGCCTTTTTACTGATGTAAAAACACTATTACTTCTCCCATCACTGCCTGCTTGTATGCATGTTAATTAAAATCTAATAAAGTACAAAAACGACCCTAAATGTCAATAACTCTAATCTGAAAATGTAAATACATCTCAAACTTTAGTTATAATACAGCATATTAGTGACAGTAGATAATTTAACCCCTCCATCTAACACTGCTGCTAGTTGGTCAGTTTGGAGTGATGTGACGACCTCCGGTGGACTCAAAATGTAATTTTATTACAGCAAATCCATCCGAATCTCAACATCTTTCAAATAGCAGGTTAAACATACAAAAGCTCACTTAACATGTTTGTTTTTTATTAAATATGTAAAAAGCAGGTCAAGTTATTCACAAATAAAATGCAAACATGCAACACATCTTTTTTGGGGAATGCATAATGAGTGGGACATGAAAAAAAAAAAAACATTTACCATTCATTAATTATTGACAGTACATGTTTACATTCCTTTTCATTTACACAAGAATATATGACTAAAGCGTTGTGGTGCACTGCCCAGTTCAATATTAGTAAATGCAATATTAAGAAAGGGTATACGATGTACTTACTGGAATATAATGTGGCAAATTGCTCAGTGAACCGACTCGTCTCCCTAAGACCTGTGGTTTTAAAAAGAAAAACTCACAAAAAACAAACAGCTGAAATCTGGACAGACCACATGTTCCAGCTGAGGTTTGAAACTTAAAACGCTGCTTCATAATAAGACTAGTCCACAACAATGTCGCTTCCTTCCCTATGTTTATGGCATACCAAGTAAACCTCTACCACTAAATCACCTCGTGTGGTGAGAACAACACATTGTTATTGAGCAGAGTGATTATCTGAAATCTTGTAATTTGTGAGGACAGCTGTCGAACAGTCATCAGTTGTCATTGTTCTACATTTTATTCACAATTCATCGACGGTATTGTCCTCCTTCATGAGGATGCAATGCAGAATCTCGCACTATTCCTAAGGCTTAATAATAATAATAATAATAATAATAAATACGGTGAAGATCTATGGACAGATTGTCCAATACAGAGTCAAATGTCAGTGCAACATATGGAAGGAGGTTAAATAAGAGCTACTAAGAGCCCTTCCAGGGCTTTGCTTATTGCATTCTTGTGATTAATATTGTTGATATGCAAAATAAAAAGAAATTAAAAAAGGGGGAACAAAAAGACAAAAGCTGGGGGGGGGTTACATTTGCACTGACAGGTAATGTATACCAGTCTAAACTTCAGCATTTTCATCACATCTACTGTAGGATTTGAATTGACTTTCCACCCACACAGTCCTCAAAAACTTCTTTGATGGTCTGAGCTCTTCTGCTGGAGGAGGTCGTCACCACAAACCTGCCACAGCAGGTCACCAAAAGTCACAAAAACATCGAACAGTGAGCAGAGGGATACAAAAAATAAAAACTGTGATGGTGCTTCTATTCAGGAGGTTGCTTCATGTGCTCAGTTCTTGGAGAGGACAAAAAAAAACAGACCATGAGGAAAAATTAAATTCCTTTAACAGTTCTCACATATTAAAAAGAAGGGTGTAACTGCGGTGAGGGACGATGGCAGTCAGTATTCATCCTGTTCCTCCTGCTGATCATCTGGCACCTCCTCCTGGGCTTGCTGGTCCAGTTCCTGTCCATCACCCTCAGCCAGCTCCCCTCGTTCCTAAAACAAAAATAAAATAAATACATTTTTAAAAAGCAAAAGGACACCAGCACTGAGTATAGTTAGAAGCAAGCATGTGATTACACACAAAGACTGAATTCTCGTCTTCCACCAGGAAAAATAGAATATAAACAGTCTTGCTCAGATCCATCTAATGTCCCAGGCTGACCTGTTCATCTGAGGCATAAAGGACCTCCATTAGCCGGTCAACAAATGGAGCATTTTCTTCCCCCTGTTCCTGGCACAGCAGCTCCACCTCTCGCAGCTTGCTGAAGTAGTAGTCCCGCTCCTTCTCCACTCCTTCCAGTGCCAACTTTAATGTGGTCACCTGCAAAAAAAAAGAAAAAACAAAAAAGAGAAAGGTCTTAAAAACAATAAGATAAGATAAGAGAGACTTTATTAATCTCACAGTGGACAAATTCACTATCAATCAAACATACAACAAACTTAGGTTGCAGTCAGAAAGTTAAAGACAAGAAGTCACGAGATCAACTGGACAACAGACGGAGGAGCAGCACAAAGCTTTGCATTAAACTAATCTGAGTGATTCCCTCTGAGAAATGGACTTAAGATAATTGACAGGTCGCTTAGCTGATTAGTTTATGGATTACAACTCAGTCATTGTGTTATCACTGTAAAGATAATCTACTGATCAACTTAGCCTTTTGTACACTGCCCTTTATTTGCCAGCTGCTGCTTCACAAATGTTTAAAATCATTAGATATTCAATTGGCGGCTGGCAGTTCTTTTCTGGCTAATGGTCACACTACACGAGCAAGCTCCAGCTCGCTTCATCTTAGTTTTTGTCTTTGGCTTGGATGTTAAACGTACTCTACCAAATAAATGAAGCCAGCGTGACTGGCAGAAACATGTTGGACCTCAGAAGGGAACAACTACATGATATCCACATGGCTTCTCATTTCACTGGACTGTGTATGTACATTTTAAAATCTCCCCAGCCGTGTTCGGTGCCTTTAACAAGTGTCTGCCTGCTGTTGGGTTTTTGCAGGTTTTTTTTCACTACATCGCATTAAACCACAGTGGATGTGTTCATGCCACTCACACTTTACTTTTACCACACTTTGGAAAAGTCAAAGCAAATCTCTACAGGCACATCAGAACACAAAGATAATCATATTCAGTCCTCATTTTTTTGAAGCAGCAGGTATGTAGAAATGGACGAAGCAATTGGGTCTCCAAAGCAAAGACAATACACAAGTGCAAAAAAAGTACAATACTCATGATGGCCACTAGAGGCTTGCTCCAAAAAACTCTGACTCCAACTGACTTCAATTCAAAAGACATCATTTTCAATCATGAAATACTCAGTCATTAAATATTTTCATTTAATTTTTAATTTTTATTGAAATTTAAGTCATTCTGATGTCATTAGCTAAAGTCCATTCTTCTTATTAGTGAACTGTTGGTCCATCTGAAAATCTTTCCATTATTAAGTAGATATTAGGCTTCAAAAACAGGATGATTTACGGGCAGGGCTAGTCTGATTACACATGGGGTGGCATCCTTGCTGTTCAAATATCAAACCAGCCTCCTCAGTCCTCCCTTCATATCCAAATATGGCCCCTTCTAGCTCCTAACAACAAACATGGCGATGTTCAAACACTAAACTCCTGGCTTCAAAACACAAGCCCACAAACCCACAGATGACACCACGTTAGCTTTGTCCATTTTATAAACAGTCACTGATTGAAATTCCAACCTGGCTTAATTTTTTATATTATTAACAAGTCAATATCTTGGAGTAAAGAGTGCAAATATTTTGCCAGTCCTCATCATTTTTAACATTTTTTTTCAATGTCTTTCTCTGATAATCTTCAAGAGTACAAGCTTTAAAGTTGAATGCAGACACAAAGGTTAAGATTAGGATAAATAATTTGGCCATTAAGAATAAGATCAGATGACACATCATTAATCTTGTCAAAGTCAAGTAGAAAAGAATAGAATAAAATATATTTTATTCATTCCCTTGGGGGAAATTCAAAGTTTTATGATTTTGTTTTTGAGTAACTTCTGTACTTGGGGAGAAAAGCTGATAGTAATAAAAGATTAAAAAACAACAAAAAAAAAACAACAACCCAACAACATAAAAGTTAAAGTTGCAATTTAGTTGTACTGAAAACCAGCTGTGACCTCAGCTCACAAATGGAAATTCCAGTTTATCTTCACACTCACAGGACTTCACTGCAGTTCAATAGTGACCACAGACAGTGCTAGAGGGAAGCATGTGAGCCATGTGGAGATAAAAAAAAAAAAGACACTATAATTCATCTTACTATCACTGTTGAGCTTTTCATAAACATACCTGCTCAGTAAGATGTGTGACCTGCGCTTCCAGTTCTTTCTCTCCTTTGGCCGGAGTTGCAGCTGCAGCTATGGGGATCTTTTTGGCTGACGAGGGTCTGGATGTAGGTGTTGAAGACTTAGGGGTAACAGAGCTTGACCTCGATGCTCCTGCAGGAGATAGAAAAGGTTCATTATAATCTTCACTGACAACATAACAAAATTCTGATGAGGATGTTGTGAAAACAAACGTTAAAAGTCCAGTTATATTGCCATGTACATTAAAATATGTCAAAAGGATGTTACCTGCAGTAGGGGAGCTGGCCGCATGGTGAGACTTCTTTGGGAGGTTGAAGATTTGCTCACCGGGGTCTGGTGGGGGAATCGCATCCTGACCCTGTCTGGCTGCGACCGGGTCATACTCTTTACCATCATAATTAGCATCAAAGAATTTCTTAAACCACTGGATAAAATCAAGATTGTCCTGAAATCTGCCTTTAACCAATTTCTCCACAGGAATAATCTGAGAGAGAAACACAAACAAGAAAAACATGAATCATAAGCAACAAGCCAGCAACAATTCAGATAAAAGTAACAATCAGGAAACCCACCTTGTCCACATTCATCCTTTTGAAAGACGCCTGCAATAGCTTGAAATTGTGAATGTACTCATGCTCCAATTTAGCTTGAAACTTGACCTTCTTAAGACTGATACAGCCAGGGAAGAGCAGATCCATTAACTGGCAATAAGCAGCCCCTAAAGAAGTAGTAAGAAGGTTAGCGGAGTACACAAATTCTGACATGAAAAGTACTTCAAAAAACAGAAATACAGATCTAGTCTCAGATTTATCACATCTGCCTTAAAACAACTACAATGCTGTGAAATGACAGAAAGCCTAAGAGCTTTTTCCACGTCCGGATCACTGACCCCGTTTCTTTAAAAAGAAAAACATTAATGAACTTTAATAGTAGTGCAGCTAATATTAACTAGAAACCTAGTTTGACCTTTATCCATCTGAAAAGAGGGCAGTAGCTCAGTTAGATAAAGCTCCCAGAAATCCAACTAGGAATCTCACAAGAACTAATCTACATCAAACAAGTAGCCTACATCTTACAAAAAGGGGGGGCTGTGTGTGTGTGTGTTTGTGTGTGTGTTTATACAGGCAGAGAGTTATTGAAATTGGATTACTTGGTCACTGCAGGAGAACAGGGCAGGCTACGAGTTTATTTATAGACAACTCTCTGCCAGGGAGAGGTGAGCATGCTTCCACAGGTTTGCTTTAACTGCCAGCTTACACAAAATTATTTGAAGCCCTCCACGCTTTTACAGGCAAAGATGTAATCTCTAAAACATGCTTCCCATCTCAAACAGCTGCCCTGACACAAGCAGTAGAAAAGGAACAAGGATGAGAGGAAGAAGGAAAGAGAAGTGCAGTTTTTTTTATCTAAGGGTCCGTGTTCTCACCTGAGGAGAGTTGCTCCACTTTCGTATAGTTTAGGCAGACAAGATCGTTAACCCAGGCAGTAATGTCATGCCTGCTCATAGTCTCCTGGGTTATTGAGGTAGAATATACGTTGACCGCCATCCCCCAGCTGCAACAGAAAACATAATGGCACTGAAAAACAAAAGCAATGCATCTACAAAAGCTGTTCTGTTTCTTTACCAAAAACAATTCTACTATTCAAACATTTTCACAGGATAACAGCCATTAATTTGGTATTTAATGAAATACATGAAAAAGTAGTTGAACTGAATCCACCCAAAGGGCCCTTTAGTAACATTTGGAACAGTGAAACATGCAAATCAATTAGCTGTAAGTACTGTAGACTGACTGGATTTACTGGTTTTTGTTCCAAACAAATCAGGTCATATTAAAGTCAGTAATCACTTCAATGAAAAGTTCGGCCTAAAAGCCACACAGCAAGACTGCATCATGATCTTTAGCATTTATCCACCTGCCCAGACTGATCTACAAAAAAATCCAGAGGCCAAAAGACACTGAACCCCAACCCCTCGCTGCTGCATGGGACCAGGATCCACTGTCTGGACTGTGCACAGCGTGTCTCGTCATCTTCAGGTGTTTTCACTGAGTATGAAGCGCTCCCTGTCATTGACTGTTTGGTAGTCAAGGCTCTGATGAGAACACAATCTTATTTCAGAAATATAGGTTTGAATTAGTAAACTAAATTAGACATGTCAGATTAAAACACACCTACAGCCTTGAAACAGAACATGATAGTAAAGTAATAAACTAAAGAAGTAACTGCAGCGGTGAAATTTAAAAACTGATTGAAGTATCTCAACATACACACACGTAAGAAATACATCTTTAGAGTTTCCTTCAGACAGTTTCCTAACCGTCATGTCTACCAATTAGTCGTGTTAGTAGGTGGTCTAATCAACAGCAATGGGATTCATTTATTACCACTGACATCTTTCTATATTATTGTCTTGGTTGCAGCAAAACGTGTAATTTCCTAGTAATGGAGTTGTCCTGCATAAAGAGAAGCTGGTACAAAGTCTGATTAGAAAATGCTGCAATTTAGTTGCAAAACTGTGGCGTTTGGGACCCCAGGGCACCTGGCCCACTTGCACTATTCAGGCCTCCATACTGAAACCATAAAGTGCGCCAAGAAAATATGAGGAAACTCAAACTTTATTCCATAAGCCATAAATAAGCCGTTACACAAAATGTCCACAAAACACTAGGGACTCATGGTGTATCCACACAAATGAGGCTGTCCCTCAGTACATCTGAAACACTAGCATCTATTTGCTTGTAGTCATGGAAACGCCCCCTTTAAGGCCCAATCAGCAATTCTTTACACATGACAGATTCTGTATATTAACATGATCGGTAATATTGAACCCTAAACAACTAAACAACAATAAAGACCAATTTAGCTAACTTCATGGACAGCTGTATTAAAACACAACACGTATTAAATCATGTTAAATCCTTCTCTGCTAGCCGACACCAGGGTAGCAATATAAAATAATAATAACAGCCAATCAGCCTTAAAGTTGGACTGTCATTGCACTGCAGGAGAAGAGCCTCGGTTCAGTGATTCTCAGGGAAGGAAGGAAGCAAAGTGGGCCAGCCCATCTCATGTCAACAAAGCGGATATATGTGCTGCTAGCATGCTTTGTTAGCCTGGCAGGGCTGGGCGCCTGCGATCAAACAAGAGAGGAGGATGAGGGATGAGGGGAGGAGGGTGGGGGGAGCGAATGGGAATTTAGGCTTGTGCAACAAATTCGTGGGTGTTCCACATACTAACACACATTAATCGTGGCAGTGGGGATTAATACTGAGGAGCTGCGGAGTCGTGTCATGCCACGATGGGAATATTCTGGTAGCAGCAGCAGCAGCAGCAGGGGCGTCTGTCTGTGTAGCCCTGTCATTTCACCAGCTGGACCCACTACTCCAAACACAATGTGCCTGTGGCCACACCAAAGCACGCACTGGTACACATTATACCGGTATCCTGCAGTGGTTTTGCGGGGGTTGCTGTGAGGCAGCATGGAGGAGGCTTTAAGCTAACTTGAGAGCGATTTACGCCATAGTCTCCACAGAGGGGCTAACATGACAGGAGGCTGCGAGACAACAGGGAGCAGATAGCGGAGGGGTGCTAAAAGCAAAAAACACGTCGAGGAGGGGGAGGCCAGAAGGCAGGTTTCTGTGTGTGTCTTTTTAATGCTTTTTTCGTTTCTCCTGACATCAAATCAAATGCGGTATTTACACGGGTTTACCTGTAGGCGCGCTCTCCCCGCACTGTATTTTTCCTGTAAGGAATGATGTTGGTTCCGTTGTCCGGGACGATGTCGTTGTTATTCTCTCCATTTGGGGAAAGGGCTTGGGTGGGACCGGGCATTTGGGTCTCTAAAATGTTGAACAGATACTCTGTTCTCTCTCTGGCCGGGAAAAAAAAACAAGAGGAACGATGCAAAATGCTAAGAAAGTGCCGCACCTCCGGGGCTCCTTCCCTTCTGTCTGCTAAATCTCTACCCTGATGACGTCGCTGCACCCTGTACCACGTGACTGACGGGGTTGGCTGCCTGTTCCTTATGGTGGGCTATTTCTGCACACCCAATTATTACATTGATCACTAGTGTGCCACTAAAAAGAAGAAGAAGAAAAATAAGTACTATCATCGGTCGCTTTTTTAGATGCAGATGATCATCAAATACTCGCAGAAAATAACCAATCAATCAGCTGAGAGGTATCAATTGGATTAAAAGGAAAATGCAGCCCACCCAGTTTCACTTTCACAGCCTCAGAATGAAAGCAGGCGACAGATAGAGGCGGTGCTGATGAAGATCATGGCCACACATGCTGTGTAATAAAACGCTGCTTTGATTACTAACCATAAAAATCAACCACCATACAAACACATTAGTTCAATTGATGTTAAGCAAAACAAATAAATAATACTGGACTGTTGGTCAGACAAAGCAAGACACGTAAAAAGCACGTGCTCTGGTAACTTTCAATGTAAATTTGTCACTATTTGTTGGCATTTAATTCACATAACCCATGATCAATTAACAAAAAATGAGCCAAGAAAATAACCAGCAGAATAATGGATAATAAGAACAAAAGTTTCCATTGTGATTATTCTCACACTTCTATTTTAATCCCAAAATATCATAAATCATTAAACTATTCACTATTACCTAGAGAGTAATGATCTTAAATCTGGAACCAGTAGTTATTTGGCTATTGATTATCTAAATGGTTAGTTACCAGTTTTTTTTTGTTGTTGTTTTTTAACCATTCAGCTGTACTGTGTGTACATGTTACAAAATATCTGTTAGGGGGTTTAACAATGCACTATCTCACCATAAAAGTAGGATCTCAAATTAAATAGTGACATGTTTAAACTTTTACCAACACAGCCGTGCAGTTGGTTCATTATTATTTGATGGTTGTGTTGCCACATCTGTTGCTTTTGCGTTGTGTTGCTTTTGCCACTACCAAGCAACCACTGTGAACTGGACAAAGAAAGTTTTTTTTGGATCACATTTAAAAGATGAACAGGTGAACATTCGTAAGCACATTTAATTTGTACTGAAACTTAATGAAAAATGTGTCCAACCCTGTATTATACCTTTTCCAGCTGGTATATGGTTAGTAATCAAGAATGGGAAGCTGCCGTATGTGGACCAGCATGTCACAGTATTTAACAGGCATGATGGAAAACTGAATAAATGTCACAGTTCTATAACAGTAATGGACTACATGCTACACAGTTACGATGTTTATGCAAGAATTTTATGCAAGAACAACTTCCAGCCATTAATACATCATCCAACATACTGATGGGACAACGTTACAACATCTCCACCACATGTCTCTTTTACTGCCTTAATTTTTTTCCTGACAGTGATTTACTATGTCTTTGTTTGCACACTTTTCAAAGTCCACATTGTTCAAGTTTGTGTGTAAACTTAAAAACTGACAGTGCAAGAAACACAGCTACAGATTTACAGATCAATACAGCAGTCTATCCAGCACCAGTGTCAGGTCAAAGGTCAGCTCACATTTTTAGCCTGTTTAACTTTTTCATGCCAGCATCTTCATTTCAGAGTTTATTAAGATTGGTAATATCAAACATTTCACGACACTTCTTTGCTAGTTGCCACCCAATCCAAGCCCTGTCAGAATGAAAGAAAACAACTTCTGGGAAATATTAAGAGGGATTATCAAATTAAACTTGTGTGCTTCCACACCCAGTTGGAGTTTTTCCATCAAATTAACAAATAATATTTGGACTTGTCCATCAATACTTTTTAAATGAGCTAAAGAGTGCTCAACACACACAACTCTTAGACATCAGTGTGTGTGCTCACCTAAAACTGGAACTCTAGTGCCACCATGAGGCCACTGTTGAGGTCACTTTTCAACTTGAAAACTTCAACACAGTCGAAACATATTTTTTAAACTTTCTGAGTTTTGTCTTCTAACACGATTATCAGTATAAGTGCCAGGAAACACCTTTCATTTTATTTTCTTGCCAGTGCGTATACGCATATCCACACCTCCTCTACAATAATACAGGATTTACAAAACAGCGTCGCTTTGAAGACACATGTTCCAATTTCCAACCGTGAAACCAAGGCCATAATTTGCATCATCAGCCGTATTTATTTGACTTTAATTAATCACGCTGGAGCTTTAAAAGTCATATGCCAACAAAGCGGATGCATGTGCCGTGGATTGCAGTGAGCACACGACCTTTGGCTGTGATAATTCACCCTAATACTGAAATGTGCATTAAAGCCACCCTTTGAAGTGCCTTTATTTAAATATTTAAAAATAACAGAAATAAATCAAGGCAGTGCACCAAATGCATAATACTCTTCTCTGGCTTTATGAAGCTTGTGTGGTTTTTCTGAAGCGAAATACATTCAGGACACCCTTTTGCTCTACTTAGTAAAAAGTGGTTTTTACACAAATTCCTGCAGAGCACAAGACAAAGCCCAACTGAGGACTAATCTCATTAAACTGACCAAACTGTGGACACACAAAATGTTTCTGCTAAACACCACAAGCATGCAGCATTACACTTCCACTGCAGTAAAGTTTAAGGCCCTTTTAGACTGACAAGTGACAACCACAGTGTCTTGGTCACAATGAAAGCAAAAGTACAACAAGGCCAATCTCTGTGCTTGTTGATGTGGGCAACAACTGCATCCCCCATACTGTGTCACTGCTGGGTTATCACCAGTTTGTCATGTGAATGAACTTATCACTTTCCAGTCTGAAGGGCCTCACATGTCACCACAGAGGTGCCGCATGCAAGGCCTTTTTTATTGGTCGGACTGTTAAAGCAAAGAATGAGGCTTGGTGAACAAAGAGTCAGGACTTCTTTGAAAATGTAAAATCAAAAACACACCTGCAAAGCACAACACGCTTGAGTCACTTCTCATCAACATTTCAAAAAGCAGTTGTTCTGGTCAGAGGTTGCTGGAATGATCAACATGTGACATGGTTTTTAATCCTCAAATGGTTTCTGTATCTTGGGGGATACAGTCATTTCACAAGCTGTGGGTGGAAAGGGCATCATGCTGGTTGCATTTTGAATCACAATCAAGTCCTCAGATCATATGACTTCATGCCAACTTTCAATAATATGATCATTATTTGAAGCAAAAGCCAAACTAACTGCCTACATCAGGGGTGTCCAATCCTGGTCCTCGAGGGCTGCTAACGTGCATGTTTTACATGTGTCCCTCTTCCAACACACCTGATACAAATGACCAGTTCATCAGTCATCAAGCTCTGCAGAAGCCTGATAACGATCCCGGTCATTTGAATCAGGTGTTGGAAGAGGGAATCATCTAAAACATGCAGGATAGCGGCCCTCGAGGACCAGGATTGGACACCCCTGGCCTACATGAACACAGAAGTGTTGTTATTTATTGTATTTCAAGAGGATTTTGATTTTGAGAATAATGTTTCTCTTCAGATTATATAAATGACTTACGTATTGAATATGTTTCATTTGACTCTTAAATGCCTAATATTGATTAAGTAATGATTAATATGTACCATATTTTCCGGATTATAAGCCGCTACTTTTTTCCCGATGCTTTGACACCAGTGTGGCTCATGTGTCGGCAGCACGGAGCTCGTAGGCTTTTTACAAGCTAGCAAGCTCCGTGCCGCCGATACATTTAGCCTTGTCACATCAGACCCGGTCAGAGTGGACCACATGAAACTGTTTGAATAAATTCAATTGCGGCTTATAGACAGGTGCGTTCAATAGTCTGGAAAATACGGTAACTTTTTTTCGCACTTTTTTAAACCTTAGTACACAAAATATTAAAATGTAGCTAATTAACTGTTTATAAAGTTGTATCCTGGGAGATTTTTTTTTAAAGTTGGGGGAAAAAAAAGCATAAAATTGGGCCGTTTCTGCCCTGATAAAATAGAAAATAGTATTCAATTAATTTTCCCCAATATCATTTGCCCATTTAAGAGTTACAACAGAAAACACTGCATTAAATAGAAAGTCAAAAACCAAGTGTTGATGTAACCTGTTGTCAGTAATGGTCAGAAGACCTATTAATATTAAAGTCTTACAGTGATGAGCTCAACCTTTGGCTTGCACTATGGGCTACACTAAAATGAGCAGATATTTGTCAGTCAAATGATGTGTTAAGGAGGAGCCTCAGTTTATAAACCCTAACAATACTGTGTTGTGACGAAATAGTGTTTGACACTGACTGTGGCGGACTCCACAATCAATGTCCTCACCAGTGGAACAAAGACGGCTCTCATAATCTGCTTTCTAAAAGATTTCTTAATGTGGATTAATGCGATTTAGCAGCAAAATTTATTACACAAATGATTGTATTTCTAATCTAATTTTCCTTTAAAGCATGTATCCTCTGCTAATTACCACAAGCTTAGCACACTGTGAATGAAGTTATGTTAGAGTTATGGATGCAGACATGACTGTGCCTCTAACCTGTGTTGCTTCTTGTCATCAAATGCTGATATAAACTGCAAAATGTAAAAAGTGTTAGGCCCCTATACTGTATATAAGGCAGCTTACTACACTAAGCAGAAACTGTTTTGTTTCTCTGTTAATGTTGTCTGCTGGGTGGGGTAACATGTTGTTAGTGCACAGCTGGAGGACCATGCTTTTAGAGTAACTCTTAAGGCTGTATGTTAGCCTGCAATGAATCATCCTGCGTTGAGGCTGTTGAGCATATTGGCTCCTTCCAACACAGTAAGGCTGAGCTGTGCTTGCGCTTTTCTCCAGTTTTATCCCACCCAGCTTTCTCTTGCACACGGAAGCTATCGGTGGCGATCAAGCAACATTTAAAAAGAAAAACTACAAGGAGGTCTGTTGGACAGGTTAAAATGTCCAGGTAGTGGGTCGGGTTGGTATTCAAGATGCACGATATAAAAAACAAAAATAAATGAGTCTGTGTAAGAAGCTTTTTTTGGGAACTTTCAATTTGACTTAAATGAATAAAAAACCCATGTTCAAAATACAGTTTGGAAGATAGATTATGATTTAAACTAATGATTTATGGGAATGTTTGAAAAGAAATAGTGCATGTCAAAATTCCACCATAATGGAAGCTTTCACGGAGGCTGATATTTTTAACGTGCCCATATGATGTGAAAGCATTTCAATCAGAAAATTGAGAGGATTTTCCTGATTGCTTTAAAAGCCCTGACATCACATAGGTTCAGCATGTGGAAGCTACATACATGCCATACAAAAATCTCACAACTTTTTCATAACCGGTCAAATATGCCTGAAATCTTTTTCTTAGGGGCTCTCAGTAATACAGCTTTCAACGTATGCAGGCTCCATGTACTATTCCTTTAAAATGAGAGCAGAAAGGAGACAGTACTGATTTGTCACATCCTGATTATGATCTAAAAGCACAATACTTTAAATACATCATCTGTCTGAAGCACAGTTTTCATGTGCCATTTGGGAAAAGGGGCAAGACAAAAGACCAGTCTGATCCATGGTCACCCCCCTCTTCTTCTTCTTCTTCTTGGTGCACAGCACGGCTAATAAAACACTCAATTAATCTTTGCTGACAAGTATAAAACACAGCATACTCTGGCTAATTCCTGAGATTGTTTGTTAACAAACAACTTTACAGAGGAACAGCTAGCAGCAGCAGCTGAGTGTGGTGGATGAAGCTAACTGAGCTCCGTGTGAAAAATGAGAGAAGCAATGATTGGAAAGCAAGCTAACACACACAACGCACAAACAACGCCACAAAAACAGAAAGAGTGGTTGAACCGGGCTGGTTTACAGAGGTGGTAGTACACGTCGTTCAGCTAACCGCCAACTTACAGTAAGCTAATTCTGCTCCTGCCAACACTTTGTCAGTGACAGCCGACATATGCCCTGACCCCGGGAAACATCACGCACGAATCACCGACAAAATCACCTAAAAACGCCCCGGTTCCAGCCATTTATTTATCATGCTTGCACGTTTAAAATGAAATTGGACATTTAAAGAGTTAAGCAAAGCGAATCACACTCACCAGTGAACTCCGATCCGCAGGTTACAAGGTGTTAAAAAAAACGGTTTTCCGCCTGAGTCACCCCACCCTCAAACGCCCATTCTCACTACGCGATGGACATGGAGCCGACATCTGATTGGACAGCGTCTCATCGGTGTTGCAGCTAATTGGTCGTTTAGTGACATCTGTCCTAAGATTGACCAATCATATCTTGATGCGTTGATCATTCACAACATCTGACAGCTTTCTCTCCTATCGCCCCGTGTCATTTCAATTTCTTCACGAGAAACGAGAAACCCTTACCGAAAATGTCTAATTTTGAAACTGCACATCAAAATGTGCTTTATCTGTAGACAAATATGCTAAATAATTGAATTTTTAATATCAGCTTTTATGCTTATCATTACGAAAGGAGAAATCTGTGTCGCACACATTTTATATTCATATTAAATTTAATATCTATAGGGTTTCAACTGATGCTTACATATTTTGAGATGCCACCTTGTGTTCTTGTAAATTTTTGGTGGGCATTTGTTACTTTATTTGTTTAAATATGTTCCAAATTTCAAAAGCCAAAAAAATCGTTTCATTTCATTATTTTACATAATGAACATACCAAAATGCTGTTATTATTTTCTTCCCTACAATTACGTGCATATTACACGATAAGATTAAATTAAATATATGAATAAACACTTGGCACAAACTTTGCTTTTTCGAATAAATTAACCTTGTATCCAGGCACTGATGTAACTGCACTCCTCATCTTTTAACACCAGGGGGCAGTCATGCACCTGATTATTTGACTTAAAGTAAATTTCATCACTATTGTAGCTGCTTGCCAACTAAGCTGATAAGAGTTGACAAAACATGGAGTAGATAAAAAACAAACATATTGTGGGAAAATGTCACTACATCCATCTTATAATAATTATTCAAAGGGCTACTGAGTGATGCTGTGGGTGTATGTGTAGATATTCACTTTAAATGTTGAAAGGACTGGGCTGTGTTCATGCCATTATGCTGTTATCAAGCACTGATAATAATGATAAATAAATAAAACCTAAAATCAGTTCATTCATACACTTTTAATATTGCCAAACCCGAGAGCAAAAATCCCTTTCCTAATATGAGATTCAGTGCCGGATGGCTGCTTTTATGTTACCTCAGATGGTGGGTCTCTGTGATGAATTATAGACAATAGGTTGAGGGCAGTCAACAGTGCATTTATGACAGATAATAAATGTGCACTGCCAAACCATGCCAATTGAAGTGTGCCGTTCTGGAATGGAAAAAGAAAGAGAAAGGAGTTCATAGGCGAAAATTGTGATATTGTGTCAACACTTTATTATGCATCACCACCATGCAAAATCACTGCTATGAACTTGCTCAAAAATCAAACTAGATATATTTCACACATTTATGATTTTAGATTGGCTTTGCCACTTTTCCCAAAGTGACTGGGTAAAGTTTTATGCACACTCAGAAAATACATCAAGAGTGCGTATGTTGGTGTGCAAGTCATACAGAGATTTGTGTGAGAGCACTGACGCTAACATATGAAACAATGGCAAATGATCTATGATTGAATCTGAATTCATAAATCATTGATAGTAAACACAATTTGTTCAATGCCCTTGCCAGTGTAAACCTTTGAATTTAAGCCATTTGGATGTATCTGTCACTTCTTCTCCACTGTATTTTAAAACACCTCCAGACACTTAGATGAGTCAGCTGTATCTTAAATTTAATCATCTGTTTCTATGCAGATGATATTTGCTGACAAAATCCTCTCCCATCGCCATTTTTAATGACCTAAACCTCATTTGTCCAGAAGCGTTTTGTTGTAAGCTACATGCTGCATTGACAGGTTGAATGAACTCCAATGAGAGGTCATCCAATCAGCTAAGGCAGTGTGCGTTATTGTTGTGTAATGTCAAATAAAACGAATAAATCTGATCAGCCTGCTTAAAAAAACAAACAAAAAAAAACAACACAATACAAAAGCAACTCAACAGCAACAGTAAGAAATCAATGGAATAGTGGTAAAACCTGGCCAGACTTATACATTTACAAAAGATTTTCAAATTCTATCATCAGTAATTTCAGCTCCAACACAATCTCAGGTTTATCATCACAAATCATAAATCAGACAACAACAAACACTTAAACCTGGTTCACAGGTTCAATTCAGAAACAATTTGAAAGAATCAGGTTTGCCACCCTGTATTAACAGTGTAGGTGTACATTTGCAAGACAAATCATATAAAAAGGATAAAAATTAAGAAATAATTCCCCAAAATCATGTGTTTGTTTTTTGTATGGCACCAGTGGTATAATAGACAGCTCAGTAATTAATCTCTTTACATCAGCTCACAGTATTACCTTAAATATGTGCTTGGTTAAAAAATATAGCTTTACATAAATGTATTCTATGGTTGGATTAAGCAATTTATTCAACTTAAATTCTCCTCCATGTCTTCAGTGCTCTGTACTGTCGGCCCAGTGTCGTCTCGTCCAGTGTCTTCTACTATTGTTGCTCTTCATATTGCTGACCTGTGGAGAATACAGAGCATGTTACAATACATAGAGCAATGGTCAGTTTATGTTAATAGTGAAACAAACAATATGCTAATAGCCACTATAATGATGATAATGATGGTCTCAGATGGAGACAGCTAATCGAACAAAGCAGTAAACAAATGAACCATCTGGGTTCATCCTCAGCTGCTGAGCTAACTTGGAGAGACCGGCATGTCAAGAAATCAAACTCCAAAGATTTATTCATAAATGATATTAATTACTGCCCTTATTGAGGCCAAACAGAGAAGAAGACAAAGACCCCACAGCTGACTCAGTGAGTGACAATGACAGCTGTATCAAACTCTTATTGATCAGATGTTTGTCATGTTCACCATCTTAGTTTTAAAAAGTTCATCAAAATTATTCTGCAATCTACCAAGTAGTCCATTAAAGAAACACAGGACTTTATCCTCTGGGGACAAAGTTAACGTGACTTCACCTGCTGGTTTGTGGGTTCACATTTTGAAGCCAGGAGTTTGGGGTTTGAACGTCGCCATGTTGGTTGTTTGGAGTCAGAAGTGACCATATTTGGATGTGAGGGGAGGAGTGAGGAGGCGGGGCTGACCTCTGAACCCAAGATCACTAGCCAGTGTGGATGAGACTTAAGTTCAGAGCCAGTCTCATTGGAGACCAGACCTGTCAATCAAACTAGCCACACCCCTAAACTGTCCTCTTTTTGAAGACTAATATCTACTTAATAATGTTTTTTTTTTCTTTCAGCTGGACAACCAGATCATTGATGAGAAGAATTAAATTTAGCTAATGACATCAGAATGATTTGTGGAAAAAATGTATCCACTATTTCATTTTTGAAAATGAGGAGTTTTGAATCGAAGTGAACTGGAGCCAGAGTGTTTTGGAGCCAGCATCTAGTGGCAATCAGTAGTATTGCACTTTGTTACACTTCCACATTGACCTCATTTTTGAGTTCTGGTTGCTTCATCCATTTCTATATACAGTCTATGGTCATGGCCACCCAATTGTCAAGATATTTTAGTCTTTAGACCTTAAGTGACTAAGTCTTTAAGCCTCAGGGACCATGGGACATGCACGCCACACGTAACCATGGCAATGTGGACCAGTGCAACTTCCTAGTAAACTGGTACCTTTTCAAAAACCTGGATAGAGCAGCAATCGAGTTACACAGAAGTACAATTTAAAACCTGGACACTGACTTACCGGTCACCTGGACGAACACAGTCACTGCTGCAGTGTCACCTGTACCACAGTAATATGAGCACAGCAGCACATACACAGGATTAGACCAGGGACAGACACAAAGTAAATTTAATGATTCAGAAACACACAGTATGCTACCACCTCCTTTCATTCCAGTCTTGGAAAGTCAGCTACAACTCACCATGCACGTTTTGTCAGTTTCCTGCCTGTGCTTCATCAGCTCGTCCAACTTGAGCTCGTCCTCCAGCTGCTGCTCCAGATCGTTCTCAAAACTCTCTGCAGCACTGGCAGGCCTGTGAGAAATAACAAGCAGTTTAATACAGGACGCAAGACGGAAGTGAGACTGAAGACTGAAAACAAACAGGGATAAACTATTCTTCATTCCAGATTGAATGCTGACAAAAAGTAAATAATCAGGAAACAGAGAGGTGGACCAAAGCAGTCTCTCAGGCCAAGTAGGGACATTGAATGAGCTGGAAAAGTTTACAAGAAGGATCATATTTAATATTCTTTTAAATATGGAGAATTTATTGATCTTCTGAAAATTTCACAACTAAATACTGTATATTTTCAGATTCACATTGTACATGCTTCACAAATAAAACACATTGATAAAGATTAAACTGGTAATTTTCAAACCTTTGTGACTTGGGACTGTTTACAAAGCAGCATATTTTTCGATGGTTTCACTAAAATAAACAATTAAGGCCCAAAGAAGTAAAACTTGCCACATTTTAGAAAGAACGCAAAAGACAAAGGAAAAATCTCCAAAAATTATACAAATGTGTCAAACTTTGTGAACTAAATTACCTGTGTGTATATGAATAGTGAAAAGTACCTTCACCTCAAGCAGCTTCTACACTAAACTGCAGCTTACACATTAATGTATCAACACACTACTTTTGTAATATATAATAACATATCTGTCTCAGGGACTTTATGAATTTATCAGTACTTTTACTTGAGTAAAAGTTCACAATATATTGTACATATCTGGTTAGTACCTTGGTTTATAGGTAAAGAAAGGATCTGAGGAGGTTGTGGCCAACAAGTCACAACGTCCCACCTCTGAATCCACAGTGCTCTCAGTCTCACTTCCACCCTCTGTAGGAAAAAAAGAAAGATTGAAACAGCTGATGTAAGACACAAGCTTTTACTTTTCTTTTTTTCTTAGTTTTACCTGAATTGAGTTCCTTAACCAGCGATGACATTGTGTTGGTGATGGAGTCAGCAGCAATGAGCAGATCATTTCTTAGATTTCTCCTTGGACCTTTGAAAAAGACCAAAAAAAAAACCTCATAGTTTGAGATAATGTACAGCCTCCAATCAGCAAAAACACATGGATCTGTGTGCCTCTGTGTTACCCTGAGCGAAGGCCTCCTGAACATCCCCTCCCACGCCCATGAGCGAGTCCTGAGGTGTGTGAGTCGGGGTCGTGCTGGCAGAGTCCGAGTGGATTGGTGTGGGGATCGGCCGGTTGATGGTGTGGCTGGGAGAGGAGCGAGGAGAGCTGGGACCCTGAGTCTGAAGGATGTATACACAGTTTTAATGTTGCTGGTGCCTCAGTGTTGAAAAAAAACATCTTATGGCAAAATTACATGAGGAAAAATGTTTGTTTTTAAAAGACACATCACAAGCTCTTTTTAAAAACACCACAAAACAGCTACAGCAAGTCCACTAGGAGGCAAACTTGTCCAAAGAGCATACCACAAAAGCTTTGTAAGTAAAAAACAATCTTATGACACACATGCTAAAAATGTACAGTATGTGGAATAATAAGGCAGCATTTAAAACTGTGTCAGTATCTCAGAATGATCCACATGCTGTTAAAAGACATTTTCTCTCCTGGAAACTATTTCAAATATTCCCACAGACCAAACCACTGGTTGTTTTTTTGTGTGGTGAACACCATGTGTCTTCAAGTTTCAGATAAAGTCGAGTACAGTGTCACACCTCGTTAGTTTGTAAAGAAAAATTTAGGTACACGATGTTCACTCGACAGCAGCAAGGAATTTGTTTCAAACGTGCATCCAAATCTCTCTTTGTGGCTTTTACACTTACAGCTTGTTTTCGTTCCTCCTCCAGCTGAAAAACAATAATTCATGGCTCATGAAACAACAACCACATCTACAATAAAAATAAAAATAAAAATCCTTCTGGTATTTCCACAAAAACATGGCAACATGTGGCTTCCTCATTCAAGTTTAATGGATTAACATTGATCCTTTTAGGCTAATTTGATTGATATCCTCCTCACTTAAGCCAGTATAGTAAGCAGTTTATGTGAGGAGCTCCTGTCCTGTTGGCTGCAGAAGATAGTCTCACACCAAAGGAGAGAGCTATGGTCCTGTAAGGTGTCGTGGAGCTTAATCCCAGTTAATACATCCTCTGTTTAGTAGTAGTATCAAATAACTGCACATGACATAGCTAATCATTGGCATATGTGACACGCAGTAAGGGGATTTTCCTTTGAATTCATAACTTCTTTGTCTTACATAAAGAGTAAAATGTTACAAAAGCAATGATTAGAGCACAAGCAGCTTCCAATTTTTTAATAAAAAAACAATATTTTCATCTTCAACAACACATGTTAAATGTATCTAAATTTTCTGAGGTCAACTGGGCCTTTAACTGTTGTTGTAAGCCCTTTGATGAGGATGTTGCATAAGTCCTCACATGTTTGCAAAGTGCAGTGTTTGCTTTACATCAGCTGAAGTGATCACCCACAGCTGGGAGAGATTGTAATACAAGGGAAATTTATCATCTGGCCATATTGCTCACCACCTGGCTCAAAACAATTATAAAAAAAAAAAATAAATAAATACAAACTACAGTGAACACCTCCATGTTTTACGATGTAAGCAGACAAACTTAAACTGCAATCGAAGGAAATCTGTCCAAGAAGCAAACCTGAAACAAAATCAAAACGCTCCTGTTCCCCACAGGAGACATAAAGTGCGTTCCTGCGGTGATCAAGAACAAATCCAAACTGTGCTCTGCATCAGACTACGGAGCACTCACAGAGATGAAAGGCACATCTGTAGTACCTTGAGAAGCATCATTAGTTGCTCCAGCTGCACCATGAGTTCCCTGCGACTCTCCTGCAGAGTAGACATTCTTTGTTCAAGCTCATCTTTGCGTTGCCTAACAGAAGAAACAAGTTGTAACGAAGCCATAGTGTCAGGTCGATGGTAAACAAATAGAAAACATTATGAGCATCTGCAGACTACAGCAGGTGTTGTCATTTAAAATATGTATGTTATTCAGCAGTCTAAGCAAAACTGTCTGTTAGAAGTTTACGGCGCTTGGGGCAGACTCACCTGAGAAGTCGTAGCTCAGCGAGCAGGGTGGGGTTCTGCTGACCTTTGTCTGGAGGCGGCTGGGAGGCCTCCTCGTGCTGAAGACGCAGTCGCTGGATTTCCAGGAGGATCTCTCTGCAATGAACACAGACAGATGTAGAGGATGCAAAAGGTTGTTGGTGAACACAGTGAAACATTACCAGTGCTTCAGTGTAATCTTCATGTATCTGCAGTAAATTTGGTTGTTGGTACTTTTCACTTTTACCCCACTACATCTAAAAGCAAATAATCCCATTTTCTATTCTGCTACTTTTCTACAGTTGCATTATGGTCATTTTGCTTTTTTTTTTTTTAACGAAATCAATAGCATAAGAGGAATCAAGACTCAGCTTCAGACTTGTGTCATGCATGACCCTTTTTATAAGTTATTTGATATAATATAACCCGTTTTAAAAAAGATTTGTGGTGAATCTGCTGCTTTGTTTTTACAATCTACAATCTCTCACAAAACTCACCATAAACACCCATAAAAATAAACTTGATATATAGAATTGTTACCAAGTGTGAGGTGTGATGCATAGAAGTGTTCCAAGTGTGAACTATGTGACAGATTGAAAACAATATCCTTTCAAATGCCTGATAACAACTTGTTCTCTAGTGTTGTTAGCAGCCTGGGCCATTTTTACATTAAACTAAATGTACATGCAGTCTACACTCTTAATGTTATCATAGAATGTGCTCATGAAATGATACTGTAAGTATATTTTAAAGTAAATACTTATTTACTTTTACTTGAGAAAAAAGGTTGATGTGGTACTTTGTCTTTTACTGGAGTACATATGTATTTATCTGTACTTGCACTTAAGTAAAATTGACCTTTGCTATGCTACAGACACTACAACCTCCCAGATGATGTTAGCCACCGGGCAAATCCCACAATACATTTTTCTGGCCACCTGGGGGCAGCAGAAACAAGCTGTTTCTCACCTCAGTTACTGACAGTCCTCAGCAGATACAGAATAATATTACAATATTTCCCTCAGTTGTTTTGTCTCTACCAACACCTGTGATGAACATATCAGGCTCCCAAGCTACTAAATGCTCCTCTATGTTCACCTGCTCTACATTTTGCCTTTTGGTGGAGGACACTAATCGTACAGAATGTTTTTACTGCTTTTGTTTTGCTAAACAAATCACAAAAGACAAAACAGTAACAATAGCTTCACCCTATTCAAGTATCCCCATGACATAGAGCTAGCACTCACAATAGCAGGACCCTGAAACTGAGGCATTTTATTATTTGAGGTCGATGTTTTCCTACAGTGAAATATCTAAACGTCTCCATCATAAGATAAAAGCTCAGGGGTGTCAAGTGATAATTCATATAGCCATACAAATATTGATTATAGCTGATTTAACTCAACCTGTGCCTTCACTTTCATTCAAACACTTACTATTTATTGATCTCATGTTAATGTTTAATTCTGAAGTGGTTTCAAATTAATATGTTTCAGATTTTTTTTAACAAATTTGATTTATTCTATGTAATTTGTGCATATGTGCCGTCAAAATTTAAAATGCATTGAACATGGTCCCCTATTCACTATTTTATATTTATTTAGTGACCCTTAACATTATCACTTGGCTCATAATGGCTGTAAGTTTATAATGGTATTATTCTTTAAGGTCAGATCAGGGATTCCTTCATTTTACAGGTGAATTTCTTGTTCTAAAAAAAAGAAAAGGAGTGAATTTCAAGAGGAAGGAACAGAACAGTATCACCAAAGCAGTCATCCCGAACCTGTTTTTGCTCTCGAGCTCGGCAATGAGCTGTCTCTGCTGTTTGTTGGCATCCAGAGAGCAGGGGAGGTCTGTGGGGACCCTCTGCTGTTGAGCCTGTTGGTGAAACCAAGCAAGAGACATCACGTGAACTGACTTTACCTCTGCATGATGTCATCCACTAGCTTATCTCATATCTCACGGGAGGGAACAAAGCAGTTAAGTCACCAGCCATCCATCAAGACCTGGTCAGAGCATGAACAGGCGCACAGGTCTGGTTAGAAATGATCACCACCCTGGCAGTAAAAAAGACTGAAACACCCTCAAGAAGAGTAGCAGCATACGTTAAATCCTTTTCTCATCAAGGACAGATTTTTGGCACCGGACAGCAATGAAGGATGCCATGATATTGTGCGCAATAAATGTCTTCTATATATCTCACCGCAGCATCAGCAGCCAGTCTAGCAGCATAGCGGGCGATGAGACTGTGCTCTTCATCTTGATGGTTACTGCTCTCCAGCAAACTGATCAAGAGGAAAATAGAGATGGGAGTCACAACATGACACAATTAATAATGCACAGCTATGCAGATGCAAAATATGCGTGAGAAATGCAAAAAGGCAGAGAAAGTTTAATTTGTTTGAGAGTCAGATTAGTTGTTTGGCAGGAAAGCTTCACAGGTTTTACAGCAGAGGCCCACACAACCACGCTGAGCTAATCACATAAAAACCACTAAAAGCATAAATGACGATGGATTATTATGTAAAAGCGGAAGTGAAGCGATCAATCACCTTTGCGATTTAAAGCCGGTTTGATCATCAGTAAAGTAGAAAGTACGTTTCTGTATCTGCACACATACAGGATATGCATTCACACAGGAGGATATGAGGGGGGAGTTGCAGCGCTGGTCATATATAATACAACAGGATGGATGGCATTCAGCCGCCATTAAGACACACACACACACACACACACACACACACACACACACATACACACACACCAGACTAAACCCTAGTCCGCAATAATGTTTCAAAGAGGAGAGAATATGTCACATTTCCAGTAATAAAATAAAAAGCAGTCAGTTTACACATAACTAGATTTACATATTATAGAGAACACTTTATGTGGAAGCACCTAAAGATTCACTGGTGCAAAACATTCAAAACACCTGAAGGTAGTCAAAACTAATTAATTACAAATCAGTCAGAAACATTTATTGCTGCTGATTAACAATAATGCAGACGGGTCGAAGGTTGAGCTGACCAGTCTGACAGCATGCAGTGTTAGGACTGTAACACATTCAGAATTAGACTGGGTTAGGGGGGGAAAGGCCATGAGGTCTCCACCGGTGTTTGGCAAACACAGCAGCACACCAACTAACCATGTTTTGGGGTTGTTTTGGAGCAGATTCACATAGAGGCCAATGAGAACATGTTCGTCAGCAAGTCTATCGGCAACATCGAGGTTGTAGTTCAACCTGGAACAGTGCAGGGTTTCACAAAACATAAAACAACATTACGTTACACAGGTGACAACAGAGGGACAGGGGACGGGGGAACTGAGGGAGAGAGGAAGAGGAGACAACAAAAGAAAAGAGGAGGGGAACGACTGAAAAGCAGCCATTCATGGGTGACTAGAGAGAAACAAGGCCGTATTATGTTTGGGAGAGACACCACTGACCAAGGTTAGGAGCACGATTGAGGACATGCCCTGCGAATCAGAAGGCACTATAATCTACACACTGTTTACATTCTACAGGCATCAATCACTTAGTGCTATTATTAAAACTACTGAAAGTCATTATTTATGAGTCAAACAGTCTACTGGACCAAGATATGTGAAGCATGCACAGTCTCCTTTGATGTAGCTGCTGTATTTATAGAGGCTTTCCAAGTGCATCTCAAAGTAATGTAGCAACCGTAGCAACCATGCCAACCACTCTCACAAAGGGCTACAACAAAGCCGGAAAACAGTCAGATCATTCAATAAGCAATAAATTGACTAAATGCTCCTCCCTGTTTCTAAATAATTTTGAAATACCGTATTTTCCGGACTATAAGCCGCTACTTTTTTCCGACGCTTTGAACTTAAACACTGGTGTGGCTCATGTATTGGCGGCACAAAGCTCGTTAGCTTTTTACAAGCTAGCAAGCTCCGTCACATCAGACCCGGTCAGAGTGGACCAC
>OOFC01004963.1:59405-89421 GCA_900323345.1 Pseudochromis fuscus
ACCTAAGGATAGGAAAGCACTTTTTTCACAGAAAGATTTATGATATATTGAGAAGTGGGTTTTGTTTACCGTATTTTCCGGACTATAAGCCGCTTCTTTTTTCCGACGCTTTGAACTTAAACACTGGTGTGGCTCATGTATCGGCGGCACAAAGCTCGTTAGCTTTTTACAAGCTAGCAAGCTCCGTGCCGCCGATACATTTAGCCTCGTCACATCAGACCCACTCAGAGTGGACCACATGAAACTGTTCAAATAAGTTCAATAGTGGCTTATAGACAGGTGCGCTCAATTGTCCGGAAAATACGGTACTAGCTTAACACCAAAGCAAATATGTGCTTTATATTTTACACTGTACTACTTAGGGAAAGTGTTTTTGAAAGAAAAATTTTCAAGTTGCATGACTTAACTAATGGGTCTACATAAAAAATAATTTAAAAAGTTTGCCCGTTATGCACAGTGTGTAGTGAAAGGGGCAGAAAGTGAATTATGACATGAATCAAACCATGGAAGTTGTGGTTATGTGCACGGATGTAATGAGAGACTCGGATGCAGCTCCAGCACTCAGCTGTGCTGACTATTTTTCCCAGTGGCCACATCTGTTATTGCAACAAAAGAAATCCGCTGCAGCACATTCCCACAGACTATTATAAAAATGACATGTTGACAGGATCCTGCCAAATGCAAACAATGTCATTTTTACTTTTCTAGTAAGTATTTTTAGTTAGCTGAGGTTTTTTACTCATGAATTTTTCCTAGAGCCTAGAAAAAGATGCAAATTCCAGAAACAACCAAGAAGTTAGAAAATGTGTAGGGCTCAAGTAAACAGTTTTCATTCAAGACTAATGTCCAGAGCTCCCTAATATATCCATGGCTAATTGGGGTAGTTTTGAAGTTTTTAAAGCTGTATGTTTTTCTGCATTCGAGTAGCTGTATACAACAGAACACAACACTGACATATATCTTTCTGCACTACCAAACATGTTAGCAAACACTTGCATAACCAGCAGTCGTGTAGCAACATAAACATTACACATAAACACTTTTGCATTTTTGGCCACTTACAATACACAGTTCAAGAATATTTACTACCCTCTTAGCCTCAGTTTTTACTTCTGAGGTAAATACTTTGCTTTTTAGAGGCTAAACTGGGCGAAGAAATTTAAAAAATGAGGCCAATGAGGAGGTGTGGAAAGGTGTAATACCCCCCACGGCCACTAGATGCTGGCTCCAATTGACTTCAAATAAAAACATTACATTCTCAATCATGAAATATAATCATTTTTAATGAGCCATTGTGATGTCATTAGCTAAAGTCACCTCTTCTTATTAGTGATTGGCTGGTCCAGCTGAGAAAAAAAAACCTCATAATCAAGTAGATACTAGGCTTCAAAAAGAGGAAGATTATGGTCAACAGGGCTGGTCGATCAAACTGGAGTATGAACTTGAGTCTCTTACACATTGGACAGTGTCCTGGGGTTCAAAGGTCAGAACCGCCTCCTCACTCCTCCCTTCATATCCAAATATGGTCACTTCTGCCTCCAAACATGGTGATGTTTAAATGTCAAACTCCTGGCTGCGAGTCCACAAACCAAAGGGCGGTGCTATGTTGGCATAATCCATTCTATATACAGTGATTGGCAGTGATTCCCAACCTGTGGGCCGCGCCCCCCTGGTGGGCTGCAAAGGTATTGCAAGTGGGGTGACAAATCATTTCCAAAACAGTATGATGTAATTATATAGAAATAAAAACCACAACGATGTTTTAAATGTTAAAACTCAGTTAAGCTGATGGGCAGGTCCTTGAAAACTGTTATACTGAAGGTGTTACAACATGTTACAGTTGATCAAGCTTCAATAAAAAGTGCTCTGAGAACACATTATGTCCTCTGTATTTGATGGGGTTGGAGGTGGGCCCCGAAAATGTTTGAAACTTAAAAGTGGGCCCTAAGTTGAAAATGGTAGGGAACCACTGGTCTATGGGCTATATGCAAAGAACAAGTGGTGTGCTTTGTTTGCCATTTGGTATTGAGAAGCACATAGTTAGTTTATCAGAGCTTTCTTACTGACAATTAGCTGAGTCCAGTGTGAGTGGATGTACACGGTAAAACTGTGGGCCAGAAAACAACAACAATCAAGTAAAATATTTAAAATACTGATAAGCTTATACAGAAAAAGCCTCAGCGAAGGCCTCAGGGTCAGCGAAGGCCTCAGCTGCTTTGCAAGCTGAGGTGTGAGTTTAAGGGTGCATGGCCTATATTGTGCACTACAAGTCAGGATATCTTGGCCTCTCCTGCACTAATGAACAGACTAAATAAAGGAGCTCCATTAAATGGGAATTTAACTCATAAGCTTAGGAATGATAATCAGGTATTCTCCTCAATCAGGGAAGTGGGGGGGTGTCACATTATCTGAAAGCCCTGCATTATACAGCCTCTCAGCCTGTACAAACAGCAACAGCAGTGATGAATACTCTGATGTACACATCAAGAATAACCTAAGCAACACCCCTCACTCATCACATCATCTGTTCGTTTTTCTATAGGTCCGAGCTATGAAAGGGAGTAGTGTTCCCTAAAGAAACACATTCCTCTCTCAAGTGCAGGTGCAGAAGAGCTCAAATGCTCCTCGCTATAAAAATCAACAACACTTTTATTTTCCAAAATGCAACATTAAGAGCAACTGAGAAGGCAGGTTAATCCCACTTCATCTAAACAACGATGCCCATTCGCATACATCGTAAACAATAAGCCTGGGAATGTATACTATTTAACTGCTCTAACATAGGGGAGAGTGATGGTAACATTCAGCGCAGCTTATATTAGAAACTGAAAGTGTTTCCCATTTCTGTGTAATAGACACTCTGAACTAATGGCCAATGATCTTCATGATGCATGCTTCATCCAGCATCTCTGAAAGCCCCTTGTGTACAATAATGTAAAACCCTCCTTAAAAGAAAACCGGTTTGCTAATAGTTTCCTCATAAGCATTCCAGTTTATGCCCTATGATTGTTATCTAGATTAGTTCACACATGCAGTTATGCTAGAAAGGCATTCTCATGTGCACACCTGTGACACTTACCCTCTTCCTTTAAACAGATGTGGAGCGGCCCCAGTCAGGGGCTTTCGTTGCTGAACACTATTTGTCTTGCTGTAAGGCAAGCCATTTACATTCAGCTCAAGAAGCCACAAAAAAAACGGTGATACACAAATGTTTGCATGCACACACACTTTGGAAAATAAAGACAGTGTGGGTCACAGAGTCCACGGGGCGCAAGGCCTTTAGGGAGCATAGCAGACTGAAAAGCTCTGTTGTAAAATCCAGGGCATCCATTGTTAGCGCTGCTGTACTCACTTTTTGGTGGAGTAAGGGTTCCCTGATGTAGGCATGGAGTGGGAGAGTGAGTAGTCATTGGTGATATTCACTGGTCTCGGTGGCCTGGATGGGAAACAAACAGTATTTACAAACACATCCTAACAGGAAAGCTTTTAATAGTAACAGCAACTGTCTTATATTATATTTTATTTTTCCAGTCTTGTGAATTTCCTTCAACCAAATAATCTCTGAGAGTGACACAAAAATAAAATGCGATTAATGTGATTAGTTCAGGTATGAAAACACACAGGAATGAATGAATGAATCTGCGATTCAACAAACACAGCAGGTGCTCAGAAAGACGTGACTGTCAGGACGGGACTTCACAATATATGACTGTACGTGATTAACACAATACAAAAGATTCAAATCTACAGTGAAGAAAATGTGTTAAATAATCAAAGCAAACTCACCACGTGTCTCTATTTTGAGGAAAGTAAAGAACAAGGAAAGGCATGAAAATACTTTATTACAATCAGCTCAGCAGTGCAAGACATGTAAAGACATAAAAAAGGATTTTTGATCTAAATTAAACAAAATGTTCAACAATAAAGCAAATTGCCCATGTAATAAATTGGCAAGTAGATATTAGTTCACAGCACATCAGTGACATATTAGTACTGGCATATAGGTAGTCTAATAAATTAAATTGCAGAAGTAAAAGGTCAAATATGTGCTGATGTAAAATAAACACAGGTTGGTACTTTATTAGCTGTTTTTTAATGTTTTAACAGCTGAAATCTGTTGATGGGTGATTAAATATTGGGATGATTACGATAATAATAAACAAAAAACAATTTAACTGTAAGAAATGTTCTGTGCAAAAGACATGTTAACAAGTCTATGCTTGGCCTTTGCTTCATTATTTACCACAAAGCATCAGGCGAATCAAGGCAAAGGTAGCAGCAGTGTTGCAGATTATAATCATTCCCAAGGCTATAATTAAGCCTCATTGATCGTTTGACCCAAGAGATTGACTGGAATCACTTCAGACTCAGAGGCACCTACGGGATCATTATCAGCTGAGGGATAAAATCACACACTTCAAAATCTAAAACTGAAGTCTGTCTGAAAATAACACAGTGTTGCAGTATCAGGAGGAAAAATAAATAAAGAGAAGAGGGTGAACTTACACAATATGAGCTAGGTTGAGAGGTTTCTCTGGCATATCAGGGAACATGGGGTGAAGAGGCTCTCTGCTGGATGCACAGCTCAGTGACTTACTGAGGACATGGGATAACTTCTTAGCGGGGGATTTCTAGGAAAAAAAATAACGACACTGATTTCTATCAATGGCATCAATACTGTAGTAATGTCACCTGCACTGTACGTTCAGCATCCTTACATTGTGGTGAAGCACAACAAAAATAGCCACAATGACTGGTCCAGTGCAGACACACCTCCCTCAGCCCGCCCCTCTCCTCCTCCCCACTCCCTCCCTTACCCATGACGTATACTCCTTCATTTGGTGCTGGTTGCTATGGGAACCGCTGGCATGCCCCCTCCAGAAGCAGTCCTGACAGAGCTGGTAATTATGACATTGCTGGCAGCGGTAGCGGAAGCCCATCATACTCTCAGTATGGCAGTAGGAGCACTCGACCGGGTGAAAGACTGCAGGGAGGAGAGGAGGGGCCAGACACACACACATGCACACAAACAGATGTGACTGTAAACCCAGATATTCTTCACATTGCAGTGAGTGGAGGATTAATTTCCATTAATTTAAGGACAGATGTGCTGGTTTACTGAGTCTGTTTTGTTGACAACATCTTTTTCGCTTTGAACAAATACGCACAGAGCAGCACAGCACCGAGCTGCATGTGTGTGCACATGTCACAGTGTTTCCTCTGCTTGCGATGATGAGTGCATCGCAGATACGCACAAACATGTACACTCATACGCAGGGTGTAAGGTCCCTATGGGTCATCTCCACTGGAGGTGCACGTGTGTGTGTTTCTTGATGTGTATTCCCGCTTGGCTGAGTGTGTGCGGTGACTGAAGATTATGATGCAATGCTGAACTTTACGTCATCGCCACCCCGCTACCGTTCCCATAAAATATTCTGTGTGGTGTCTTACCGTTCTCCACGTTGGCGAGGCGATGCATGAGCGGTAACCACACCAGACACTGAGGGGGCGGGTCTGACATCAACGTATCGAGGAATGTGTTGAGGGAGACCTTTTTCTATTGACGTTCAGTGCAGAGGAGAGTGAGATTCACCCACAACGTCAATGCTAAAACGATCACACATTCACTGATATGATACACTGTGGTCAGCGAACCCTCACCTGCTGTGAAAAGCACGTTCTTGCAGCTTGTTCAGTGTAACCAAATGAAGGTCCCTCAAACACCGCCATGGGTAATTTGAGAACCTCCCTCAGAAACTGGTCAAACTGTGAGTACACCATTATTCCTGCAGAATCTGATATCTGTGAAAAAATATCTGGAAACAACGCAGGGAGACGTTTCACAAATTAATCAAACTAATTGTCAGTTGCCACCACAGTCGGCTAATTACAGCATTACACAATACAATTATCCCACTTATTTGTGAAAACAAATCAAAGTAAAGCAGTTATTCAGATCAATTGTAGCTGTACACCCACCCTCCTCATTTTACTTTACAAGCTACTGCTCCCACAGATTTTATACATTATGTAATAAACTTCACTTAATGAATAATGACTTCTCCTGGGCATGAGGAGTCAGGTCAGTACTGCTGCTTTGTTTGAAATCAACAGGCCAAGCAGACAGACAGAGATACAGAAAACACACATACTAGTGCATTTGTATTACCAATTCTAAAGCTGTATACAACAATTTGCTGATTTATTACAGGTAAAATGTGTAATTATAGGTTCATTTTTCACAATTTAAAGAAAGATTCGCTGTGTTTCTTACATCTTAATTTATCCAGGATTTTCCCTCCGCAGATGGTTGCGAGGGCCATCTTCACTACAAAGATAGATGTCTTGCCATGGCCCTCCCTAAAAGAGAAAAGTTGAAACGTAGATTATCTTAAATGGAGCTGTGAAGATCTATGTAGTGATCCTGGTGGAAGTGCATGAACTTTTTTAGTAAAAGCCACACATGATTCAACCTTTAAAGGCAAACTTGTATGAATGACTGTTGCCTTAAAGAATGTTTGGCTTTTACCATCACAAAAAATAATCACTCCACACCCGCATGTTGTGACATTTATTAAGGTAAATAGTGTGTATTTTCCCTCCTCTCTGGCAGACACTTCACAGTCACATTTCACACTACATTAACTCACGTCAAAACCTCAGACGTGAAAGTACGCAACCAGCCGCCGACTGTCATGTGACATGTTACTCACGGGTCATAGGCTGCCAGCAGGAAGTTGAGCAGCAGGCTGATGGACTGTTCCACGTTGATCTGGTGGGTGGTGGGCATGCGCTTGTTCAGCTGGTAGAAGATAGTGGAAAGTACCACTTCTAGACGAGCCACGGAGAGCTCAGCGTTGAGGTCCACGGTGTTGAGGCCGTTCTCTCGGAAAGCCTCGATGACGTTCCAAATATCCACCAAATGCACTGTGATCAGCAAGACGCCACGTCAACTTTGTGATGGTGAGAAAAGCGATGGAGTTAAAAGTGCACCGCATGGTACTCACAATTGCATTTCTTCTGCACAAATCTGAGTTTGCAGGCTGTTCTGTATGTCGACAGTCGTATGGAGTCCAAATCCTGAGCCCCTGGGGAAGATTTACTCATTAATTAACGTCAAAAACGGGGAGTGTGTTTCATACCACAGAAATGAATGTGGCGTTATCAAACAAATGCTCAGACAGGTAAATACGGACAGAATATATGCACATATACTTTCATTTAATCTGTTTTCTTTTCTCAATACCATTTATTGTAGGCCTTTTTTTTTATTTTGCCATACATTCAACTACTGGATTGGGCTGTACAGTGTTGCACCTCACAACGAGAAGGTTTGGGTTTGAATGGCAACTCTAAACTGGCTGTAGCTTTGAATATGAATGTATCAGCAACCTGTCCATGATATTCCCCACCACTGACCTCACATCACCTGGGATCTGTATAGCTGATGGATGGATTGAAATACTGGAACGGACTGAAAATGAGCTGCAATGAACTCTACTATGGTGAAAAAAAAATAAAAATAAAAAGAACATTATTTCTTATTAAGCTTTACTTAAAAATAATGTGTGTGTGCTCTCACACTGTGAGAGGAGCATGGGGTTATATTGAAGGCCTGGCTGACATCAGTGGAGACACTTGATCTTCATGATATTTGCTTTACGTGAAAGTTACAGAAAAGAATTTGCCATTTTTATGGCGAGTGAAACAGTCCAGCATAGATCACACAGGGCCGCGGCCCTGAGCACTTACTCATCTCGACAAACAGTTGCCTTCTATCTGCCATGTTGTCACCGCTCTGCCCGCAGTCTTCAATCATTCTGATCAAGAGGAGAAAAAGTCATGTCAGAGCCTGTGTGCTGCAGCATTTAGCAGTTACACTTTCAATTACAGCATTGTTCAGTCACCGAATACACTTTTCCTAATGCTTTCAGTTTTGTTATGTATAAATTAACCACTGCAGGTGTACAGCTTTCAATGCATCTTTCAAATATTTACCCCCAAATTAACATACTACACATACTGTAATACATTTCTCTCGTTTGACATGATGCCACATTGTGTCATTTCACTGGAAATAATACACTGTTATGGGCAATTATCAGATTCCATTATTACTCAGAACATATGACATTTACAACTAAAACAGCAGCAGATTCAACTTGACCTTTTAAGCGGTAAGTCCTTAATTTCAGACGGAGGTAGCTGTAACTAATATCAGCTTCAGGGGTTGCTTAAAAGCCCTGCCCCTCGCTGATGTTTTGTCTGGGATCTTGATTAAATGGTAATTTGAAATTATTATTATTATGCTGTCAGAGATCATAGCAAAGCAATATTAAAGGCACAAAAATAAACAGTGTTGTTCCTGTATTGCAAAGTACAGCTCCTATTATGAGCATGATGAGGACAATTGTAAAATCTGACTTTTGCGAAAACATGAAATTCTGTCGGCATCCAGGACCAGGTTTGACCTTTTTGGAAAAATACTACACAATGGGTGTTTTTTTTACATGACTATAACCCAACAAATCATATGCGCCTTGGTTTTGGGAACTCTGCTTGGCTGCCATTGTAACTTAGTAAGCTACTTAGCCAGATATGCTGACAATAGTGCAGACTTTCCCAAAAAAATGGGGGCTAAGAGGGGGCCCCTTTGGCTCATTTTGCCCCAGCACCCCATTGCAAATGAATCCGGCCCTGGTAAATACATGCTGAGTGTTTTAGGAACAAGTGCTACTTGAATGTAACACGGTGTTAATCAGAAATGTTTAAGAAAAACTTAAGTTAGTCAAGAACAAGACTTTGAAAAGGGACAGAGCAGCAGAGAGAATGCTCACACCATGCCTCGCTGCACACTGTCCAAGGCAATCTAATACACCTAGTCATGTGGTTTGTTGCCATGGCAGCAAAGATCCCAGCCGCTCCATTCGTAAAAACACACACACATACACACACACACATACAAAACACCTCCCGCCTGCAGACAAGCAAAGTTTGTAGAGAAAAGTTTTTTCACTAGTAAATATCTTTTATGAGATAACGTTCAGTGGGCTGATAGTTGAGAGCGCAGTGGCACTTCTTGGGCGAGTGGCTCGAAAACACTTTTTCTTCAAGACAATCGTTCAGGCGTGCTATTTCAAATTACTCTGACAGTAATTGGTAGACCCAAATATTATGCTGCAGAGACCCACGGTGCAGAAATTAGAATTCACCTGGTGTTAAAAAGCAAACAACAGCACTTTCATTTTTCTCTTACTCGCCTTCCTCTGATCCCTTCTTGTACAGGCAGTCAATTATGGAGGACTAGGAATCTTTGAAATCCAGTTTAAGAGGGAAGAGATTAAGCTATTAAGTTAACCTGGAATTACAGAATCAAGTGCAGTATTTCAGTAAATTACTCCAAAGAATAGTAGAATTTTGTCTCTGCCTTGCAAAAAATGTTTAATTTTAGAGTAATAAGCATCACTAAATCAAATGTCAGGAGGCAAAGGATGTACTGGATCTATTCTACAACTAGTGACCTGCAGCTCCTCCAAATTTGGTGTCATTTTAGTCAGAAAAGTCCTAGAGATAGGTGGCACAGAAGAGGAAATCAAATATCAAATTATTAAAGATACATTATCCAAACATTGATCTATATTTGAGAGCAGAAATAACAAATGGTATCCCATCAATTATAAGGCAATGATGAATACAACCACAACAGTTTCATAGCACTTTTAGATGCACTGCAGTCAGGCCACTGCCGGCAGCCGGTAGTCCAATGTCATCTTGGAAGTAATGGATATTCAGACCCATTCATCACTTACAAGAGTGAGTGAATGTAAAAGTGTACAAATATACACTACTTTATGGATGAACATTGATATCCTTTTCCACATCACACGCAAACACATCCTGAGTGCCAGCTATGTGACCTTCTGCAATCTGTTTTTCAGTCTTGGAAATAACTGAGATTGATACAATCTATTGCAGAAGCAGATATTAAACCAGCACAGCCAAAACAAATTGTACGAACGCGAAGGGGACAAGATGATCAACGTACCTTTCATAAAGCACCATGGCTGTATTCCTTTCCCCTCGCCTCAGCTGGGTTATTACAAAACCGCTTTCTCCAAACAACTGTCCACAACACAAACTGCTTACAAACAACCAAACCTGCCCATGTGGACAGGCCTAAGTGAAGTTATCTGAAATTAGAAACTGTAAGCCAGGATACAGGCTGTGCCATCTCTATCTTTAACTACAAATGAGAAGGCGCCACATTCTTGAACAGCTTTGCTGGGTCTCTAGTTGCAGACCCCGAACCTCATTCCTGGCATCTGCCCAACAAACATTAGTCTTTCTCTGTAGCAATGTCACACTGTCAGTATTAAAAAATAACTGGCCCTTAAAAGAGCAAATCATCTTATACCATTAACAGTGCAGAGAGGCTGGTAGGGGTAAGCACTGCCAAGGGTCTCACAGAAATGACTCACGCTATCTTTTTTATGCCGCACAGGATTTCTGTTGGACAAATATCAGACCAGCAACAACAAAAAAATGCCTTATTAGTCGGTTATTTACATTTTGATTCTATTTCTGTAGCAGCTCAATAAAACACACAGAGGATGATGTTGTTAATTTATGTCCTCCTCCATGTACTCGGAACAGACTGTCATGCAACATTTCCAAACACAAGCACTTACTTGAGTTACAGTCCAATCTGTTTGGCTGGCTCGGGACAGTACATCGCAGCTGTTACCACTGATTGGCCAGAGTTATTTTTACATCACGAGACTATAAACTACACTGGCATCCAAATCCCATCCCCTGACAGAAAAAAAAAAAAAGCTGCGCCATTGACTTAAGGTTAATCAGCTGCTGTGCTTTAGTGCTGAAGTGAAGGCTATGTAGGTAGTGAAACAGTTTTCTCCTCATGCCTAGTACCAGCCAGTGATGTCTGCTGGAGGGCCCTCCGCTCTCTGTCGCCTGCTGATGATCACCATGGTTTCAGCTGCAAAAAGGGAAAAACTTTGGGACCCTGATGTTAAATGAAAGAGCGGCGACAAATTTACGGTTGCTGGTGCTGTGATTTTGTTTACGACACTGTTATTGAATTCTTTGCATCGACCTAGAGGGGTAAATTCTGTGAAGACACAAAACTGTGATATAAGTGGATATAAACTAGAGTGTGTTCCCACTATGTGATGTGATAGCCAACATGGAAATAGATTTGCATTTCAATCACAAGCTGGAAAACAGATGAACTCTGGATGTCAGACTGTTAAGACAACATTACTAAAAATCCACCAAATGAAAACTACATATAGGTAACAGCAACAGGCGCCTTATGGTACACGCTCTGCTCATACATCACCTGTCAGGCTACAGACACCTGTGTGGACGAGAGACAAAGGTCTCACTGTCACAGAAACATCTGCCCGCATTTTGCATCCTCTTTTCTACGTCTCCATCCCCACACATCTCCGATTTTTTCGCTGAAACTTGACAAACTCATTTCACTCAGTGACAAAGTAGGTTAAGGTCGCTCCTCTACTGCCTGCCAGCCTCCAGCAGCTGCAGCAGCAGCAGCAGCAGCAGCGCACTTTGCACAAGACTTACCAGAATTTATTTCGAGACATGTCATGCAACATCACTGTTTTCCACCCAGGAATCCGTCGTGTCCCGCGGTGCGATCAGGGTTTCTTTGGTGTAGGGGGCTGCATCGCTGCACGAAGCGGCCGTTTCTGGTGCCGCTCTCCTGCAAAGCTTGTGTTGTGGAAATTTTCGAGCGGCGCACTGTGCTGTGCAGAACAAGGCAGCGTCTGCCTCCAGTATGTGGCCTCCGCGATGACGTAATGCGGAATCTCTTCACTTGCGTCAGTGTGGCTGCAAAATGTTAAAGTTTGATACAAAAAAAAAAGCCAACAAAAAACCCCGACATAATACTACAGAGATCAGAAGATATGGGCAAAATAGAATTATGTGTAAATGTGGCCATATATATTCATGACATCATTTGCAGGTTTTTTCTCCCCTGTTTTATGCGGCTTGAAGAAGATGACGTCATGTAGACAAAACGAGCGTTATTTACTCTAGTAAAAAGAAAACAGTAGGCTAATATAATATAATATAAATAATTACATTATAACAGAATGTACATGCATAACAGCAGGGCTTACTTGGATATCTTTCCTATATTCACTTAGATAGATTTACTTTTTCCTCCTCTCCATTAATTTAGACTATATATATATATTCTCTGTAAATGGTGTAATTTTTTCAGTAGTGATATACAATCTTTAGTATTTCGACAATAGCAAACTAGATAATTATAGCCAAATAGCAAAAGTAGATCAATAGATATAAAGCAAACATGTAATGGTTGTAATTGTAGTTATAACAAATATATAAATCCTAACTGGGCTTAAAATATGCATGCTCCAAAAATTAAGCTTACATGTCCAACTCTCACATTAGATAGATAGATAGATAGATAGATAGATAGATAGATAGATAGATAGATAGATAGATAGATAGATAGATAGAACACCAGCTATATGAATTCCTGAAGTAAAATGCACTTAACAAGGCGCTGACAGTGCATTTCTTTACACTACAATCACCTGAAAACATCTAAAATAAAGATCCTTGGTAAGTCAATCACACCTCTGCGAAGAAAATAGGCCTATATTTTGTTTACTCCACTATATTCTTAAATAAAATGCACCTAACTTCACAGCAGGATATACCTCGGTGGTTCTAAACAACTGCACTTGAACGCAACTCACCCTCTCCAAGCTCTGCCCCTTGTTGCTAAGCAACGTCCACAGAAGATTGACAGCAACTTCATTTATTTCGAGAAAACTTTAATAAAAGACAACGGCTGCAGCGAAGTCACACGAAAAGACAAAAACGGACTCCAAGATCGCCAACAGATAGCTGGCCAGCAAAAAAGACTGTATTAATACAAGTAAGTTGATAGCCTGCCATTTTTCGCTTTCACTTTCGGCCATGACAACGACCCCCCTGAGCTCATTAATTTGTTATTAGCTAAGTTAATTAACCGTTAACTTAACGTTAGCTAAGAGAGCCACATCCGGAGATGAGTGAAGGTTGTAACTTTAGCTAACGTTTGCTAACTTAGTCACAAAGTTTAACGACAAGGATTAGTTCTATCAAAATATGACAGTAACTTGGAATAATTGTATAAACAATTTAAGTTATGGTTTTTGTCGAATTGTGGTGTAGCTAGAGGTAGGTTTCATTAACGTAAGTGCCTCTCTCCTTTCACAGGGCGTGGAATATTGGCCTGATATTACGGAAAAACTGGAAAAGTTTTGACAATGCCAGACGTTGAACCCCTCAGATTCCCAACAACGGAGGAACGACCGAGTCAACCAGGTGAGAAGCGTGGCGTCAACTAGCTAACCGACTTAACATTACACATGTAGCCACCACTGTTAACAGCCGTTAGCGAGTACTGATGGTGTCATAAATCATCTTTAACTTCACACCCTTCGGCAAATTCGGTACACTTGATGCAAAGTAAATAACTGACTAACAACCAGTAATTCTAATGACTCTGTTTCAACAAATACACATTGTCATTTGAAAAAAGGCAGAAAGTGTCTCAAGTGGCTCAACATTACACACCTCCTGTTCAGTAGATGTGATAGTAGTGATATGTGTAATGTAGTCTTCTTAATCCAGCCTCAGAGCTATTTAAATAGTAATGATATTTAATGATGTTGAAGAAATGTTTCTATCTAATATCATTGTACAAATGACACTGCAGGTGACTGGCCCTGAAACTCACATGGGGCTGCTCTGTGGCTATAATACATCCTGCCAGTATGATTTAGAGCTAATTCAGCCCACCACTGACATATTGCCTTACCACCTTCCTACCCCACTTGGTTCTTTCAGAGTGTATTATTCATCTAAGCTGCTCGGTAACAGATGGTTATCATTTTAGGTTTCCCTTCAGCTCCTCTGACTCTGTTCTTGGCCTGAGTGAGTTCAGTCACCAGCCATTTCCCCAATTAAGGGAGCATCATGGCAAGAAAACTGTTCTCACTCAGGTGGGGAAGGGTTGCAGATGTCACTGTCTTGGTGTGTTCGCACAGACAAGTGCACAAACACCTTGAGGCCACACACCGCCTAGTGTGATACTTACAGATGTGATGGAGATACACTTGTCGGAGAATCTGGGCCTTGGTCCCTTTATCCTAGGGCACTACTTACGCTGCAGAGTTGATTGCACATGTACAGGATTGGAAACTTAATCCAGCCATGGTTTTCCATCTACAACTTGACCATCGATTTCGCCACAATATTCTTGAGCACTGAAGGCTAAGGGGAAGAGACGATCTCACAGGTTTGCTTAACTGAGGGAGAACGAGGTTGCAACTCAGAAGCTCCTGTGATCTAGACCTCTCTCCCCAGCCAATGGAGCATAAATATACAAACCCAGGTGGGAGAGGAAATTTGTTCAGCATGTGACAAGCCCGGGTCTTCATTTTAGATATTAACCCTAGAAACAAGTTTTAACATTGCCATATACAGCGTTTTACAATGTAGACAATAAGGTTTTATATATATTGCTGTGCAAATGTGATTCTTTCTAAAATTATGCCATGAATGGATTTTACTTGTCAGTTCACTTCATAAAAGTGCAGTACATCAAAAAAAAAGTATGACCACCATTTGTTTTTATAATAACCGTCAGTTCTTCTCATTACACTTGCATGCAGTTGTTAGAGGTTTCTTGGCTGGTAAGGTGTTCCAGTCGTCTTGGATTTAGGCTGTCTCAGTGTTACTGTCTCTTCATATAATCCCAGAATGATTCCCTGATGGTGAGATCAGGCCTCTGCCGGACTCCTTGTTCTTCTTGTCGCTTCAAATAGTTCTTTATGACTCCGGCTGTACTTTTACGGTTGCTGCTGTTCCTCCAAAATTACTTTTGGTGTGATGGATAAGAATGTAAACTTTTAAAGGGCCTAACATTTTGCCACAGTATTATATGTTTTCTGTCATCTTCTTTAATGCTTATACACAGCATCAATCTGAACAAACAAACCAAAAGTATGGCCTGAAAATGAAATAATGCAAAACTAGACAAATTAAGTAGTTTAATATCACACATAACAAATTCAGTATAACTTCTGGCCTTTGACGTACATCAGAGATCACTGCAGTGACTAACAGATGCAGAGGGATTTGAGATTGAGTTTCACATATATACGTATTAATTTACCCCTGTCATATACAATGTTGTTCTAGACCTCCCACACAAATAACAAGGCTGCATGTTAGAGATCTGAGTAGGAGTATAATACAAAGGATTTATGCAAAATGCTGTCCATATGTATTGTTCAACACTAGTTACTATACAGTGTCTGTGTTCATTATCATTGAACATATTGTAAGTATGCTCAAACATAATTTGCAGTCATATTTTTGCTTGATGCTATGACTTTAGTCTAAGCTTGTTTAATCTGCACTCAAAAAAGCACCTAAATAGTTTTTAATTTGTTTTTATATGAAGCCTTAGGCAATAAAATGTATATATTAACAAAAAGGACCCTCCAGAGAAGCAGTAAAATAAAAAAAAGTCTTAAAAACAAGTGAACAAGAAACTTATGACCAGCTCAGCCAACAGTTTTACATTGATCAGTAAGGGGTTCACCCACCATTGGCATCGCTCAGGGCCACACACCTTCTTCTCATAGAGCTGATGATATTATCAGTGGAGGCAGAGCTGGTGTGCATTTTCAGCAACTGGAACACGACTTACAACATCCCATGTGTGTTTGATTCGCAGTTTTGGGGTGGCACTTTATTGAAAACACCCTAGGGAGTGTCCATGTCATAGTCACGCTTCATTGCAGTTGAATGGTTTGGCCACAGCTGTCTCCTGGTCAGATTTAAAGAATTTTTATTTCTCTCATCCTGGTTTGATGTGAGTTCCACTACGAACACTACTAAACAGTTTTAACTGTATTTTACTGAAATGCAACTCTTTCACCTGGTGAAGCGAAAAAAACATTGGCATGTGATTTTCCATGTTGCATTTATATTTTTCTTTAGCAGAACAAAAACAGTATCTCTCAGGCATCCATGTGCAGGTTTGTAAACTGCACCATTTGTGTTTTTCACCTTTCTGCAGCCAGATGGCGTCCTTTCACCACTAAGAATTGTGCCCTTGGGTTTGTCTTGAGATGCTCAAATTAGTTGTCTCTGTTCTCTCACTGATGCTTCCAGTATTTTGCAGTCAGTGCAACTAGAATCAAAGTGCAAGTGAAGAACCACACAACATCTTTCACAGCCAAATACATTTTAGTAATTACTTTTCAAAATATAATTAATGAAGTTAGGCGAGTGTTTGCCACAAATAAACTCTGTTCGCCTCTGATTTTTTTTTCCTTGAAAGATGGTTCATCATTGTGCTATTTAGCACTACTGGGGCTTTTGCCCTTATGTAAAGAATGTAGGTGAGTCAGACTTTTCATTGAATATGTGATATACATGAGAAACAAAACTGGATTCAAGCAAATGGATTTACATATCTTAATATTTTTTCTTTCTTAAGATCAAGCAGATCTTCAAGCCAGCGCAAGTGGTAGACGTCGCACTTGTGCTCTGCTCAACAGTCCCTCACTATGTGTCAACAGAGCTATTCACCATATCCAAGAGATGAAGAAGACAGTGGAAAATTGTTGTCAACAGGTAAACTAATAGCATTTATGATTCAAGACAGATTTTTACACTCATGTCCTGATAGATGTAAACAACAATATGACAATATTTTTTTTTCCCTTCTGTCTTATACCAGTTTGGAAAATACCAGTCACAAAATCACAAGGACAAGCACCAGTACAACAAAACTTTAGGGTTAAATATTTTATTATTTTCATTTACTGTTTGTTTTTCTTATCATTGGTATGAAATATGAAATGACAAGTTCTCCTCCTATATTACAGATTTCAGTCCAGAGACTCAGATTCTGAATCTGTGATGTCTACAGACTTGTATATTGAAGGCAGTGCAATTAGTGCAAGAGGTAAACACCTTTTGTTTTTAAATAGCATAAAATCATTTGCAAAATATATATTCTTAGTTTCTATCATAGAAAAGCAACATTGTTCCCAATGGACTTGCATATAATACAGTAATATAGTAACCGTGTTGTCCTTGGAAAAGCTTGAGGTTTACATGCCACTGGCTCACATCTTTTGTTTCCATAATAGCTAAATACATACCATAAAATAATACTTACACTAGTAAAATACCATAGATAAGCTGATCAGGTTATGGCATAGCATAACTCTGCTATTATTATTAGTTACAGATGTTTTGTTCATTGAGTTGAAAGTGAAACCAGCACAGTTTACAAATCTTACTCAAGTTTTTTTCATCTTCTAGAAAGTTGTCCATTACAACCACAGCAGAAGAAAATAAATGATGTCCTTGGTGAGGCTTTGTATCTGATTGAGAGATTGGAGGCTGATCGACAGAATGCAGAGGAGGCTCTCCACAAAGAGAAGAGAAAGAAGAGAGTTTTGGAGAGTAAAGTTGACAGCATTTCAATGTGGAAGCTAAAAGAGCACGCTGTTGCTGTCCAGAAAGGTCAGCAACCATGAGGTGTTACATCCTCATAGATCTGTTTGTGTATTGTCAAAGTGTATGATTCAGTTGTCTCCTAAATCCCTGTAATAAACTCTTGTTTTTTTTGACTGTTACCTTTTCTAGAACACGAGGCTTGTGCGAGAGACATCACTGAACTAAAGATGCAGCTAAAACTGGGAAAACTGAAACTTGACCAGATCCTGGAGAAAGTGTCACACGCTGAGATGGTGAACCAGCACTTACACGAAGACATCAACTTTGCCACAAAACAAATTCCCATCGTGAGGGAAAACCTTGAACTCCAGCAAGGCATCATAAAGCAGCTCAGGACTGCACAGGCTGAGGTAGGCCTGAATTTGACTCATACTTTTACCATAATTATGTTTCCAACCTATAAAATCTGAACATTTTAAAGACACAGTTAAAAAGCTGAAGAATTGAACAGTTTGTTGTAAAGACATTTCAGGTGTCAGGATACAAAATGAACTTCTTTAGGTTCAGTTCTAGGTTGATATGGTTTTTATTTCCTGAAAGTGATTAATAACTCTCAGTAGCAATTCTTATTTTTTTATTAGAAGTTTATTAATACTAATGTCCTTCTATACAGAGAAGTGCTAAATCACAAATTTATATACTTTATACTTTTATTGAACCATGAAAAGAAGTATTTTCTCCAGGTTTCTCCCAGGTTTCTTAGCCACCTGCTGGCTCTTGTCTACCTCTATTGGTTCACAAGTGGTTGGCACTCGGGATTGCAGGGAAGGACAGCAGCTATTTGTCCTCTCCTTTCAGCACTCTGGTCAAGTGTGAAATCTCTGCATTTTAATAATTAACTGGATTTCCATTAAATTTGGTGCACGTTCAGGGTCCCCAGAGAATGAATTCTAATAACTTCAATAATTTTCATTTAGCTTTTCTACTTCTTAGTTCTTTCAGTTTATTACAGAATGCATTAAAACACCCAAATTCAGCTTGCCTGCATGCCAATAAGCTGTGAAAGTGTACCAGCAGAGTTACTGGTGAGGAACACAAGGCTCAACAGGTCAACTTTGATTCATCGTTGCTGCAGCTCTATGTTGCTAACCCCCCCCCAAAAAAAAACATCAGACATCTAAACAAGTCATTTGTTGTTTGTAGCATGCTGCTCCTGAATATAACCTGATATGCAATTGTTTGGGATCTGTAATACCAGGCTTAAAGAGAGCACAGGGGTTAATAGCTCGCCACAACCATCAAAATTGGAAGTGACTTAGTCTATGTATGTGATTTGAAATATTCAGTGTCACCAGAGAAGTAAGAATAAGTTCATGAAATTGAGTGTGAATAATACTTTTGTAAAACAGTGAGTGTGTGAGACCTCCCTCTTTTTTTTAGGCTGATGAACTTTGCTCAAAAACTCAAAGGGATCTCACACTGGTTCAGAAGGAGTTAAAAAGCATGGAGGTGGATGCCAACAATGAAAAGATATCAATGGACCATGTACTGTTGGCGATGAAGAATCAGCTGGCACAGAGAGGGTGAGTCTCTTTATTAATGATGTGAGAACAAATGGGTTCACCATCGAAGTAATACAAATAAAAGTTCCAATTGCTTTAATCACTTCCTTCAACAATGAATAGGTAAATGATTTGTGAGTAGGATCTTATGTTTTATTCTTTCAATTTTACTCTATCCAAATGACTTTTTTTCTGAATCTTAGTAGCTCTCCCCCAAAGTACAACATTTTATTAGGTCCTTATAGAAACCCCTAAATACCCAACTGTAGTTTTTAGAGCATGTTTGTGTGTAAACCTATGTCCTGCATAATTTCATGTACAACACGTTTAACATCGTCAGTTAAAATCATAGAACAGGACAGTGTAACAGATGTTTCACATTAGTGCACAAGTCACACTGTGTTAAATTGCATGTTACCATAGAAACAATACTTCCTGATTGATGCTGCATTAGCAGATGATACCTTTTACTGAAACAAACCTAACCATGTGTTAAAATGATTTCAAACTTATAATTCAATAATTGGACTGCAGGTGTATATAATAATGTACTTTGCATTATTTTTGCATTGATGTTTTAAATGAAAAAGTAAATAAGATATATTTGATTCAATGATGTTTGTAAAAAAAAAACTGTTTTTATTTTTTTCAGGGAAGATTTCGACCAGTTGAAGATGGTTGAGAAAAGTCTGCATGCCGAAATAACAGATGCTGAAAAGACCATTGCTCTTACAGAAGAACAGTGCGCAATTATAACCCAGCGTATCCCTGAGATGATGGGGCTTGAGAAAATTGAAAAAGACAAGGTGAATCATCTCGTTCATATTTGTTGCAGTTTTCAGGAAGGTAGCTTTAATCAGTGCATAAAAGTAATTTATATTTTTTTCCCCTTTTATTTCAGATTTCTCAATTAAATCTTCAACTTGAGGATGAAATGCAGAAGAATAGAAAATTAAAAGAAGAAGTAATTTCTTTGCAAGAAGACATTGAGAAAACTGTAAGTGATGTTACAACACTCCCAAAAATACTTCACTGCTCGCTCCTGTTTGGTCATGTGAATGTTGCTTTTTGCTATCACACGTGTCTTGAAGGTTCATTGGGTTGAGCATGTCACATAAACTATGACTGGACTCTCACTGGAGCTGTGCATAGTAATAATGTTTGAAATCATGACACTTTAAGGTTTTATTCAATAGGTACATCAACACAATGATAGAGTGTATGCAATATTATCAACAGAAACTTAGTGGGGAAGCAGAGGTTTCCTGCCTAAAAGAGCAGCTCCAGTCAAAATGTAAAACCTTGGCAGCGCTCCGGAAAGACGATATGGATTACAAGATCAAAATCTGTGAGAGGTACAACGCCAAAGACCAAATATTAAAGGAACATGCATAATCTTCTATTGATATTGCTGTTGTATATAGTAGGCCATTCACACACTGTCGTTTGTATTAGTGAGAAAGCAGTGAAGCAGATGCGTGAGGAAAAGAGGAAGATGCTCCAGAAAATCACTGACAATGACGAGCAGTGGGAAAAGGCCAAGGAAGAATTGACCCAGGTTGTAGCCCAGCACAGTGTCACTCAGGCTAAGCTGGAGGAACAGGAGCAGCTCACCTTCATGGAAGAACAGAGGGCCAAGGTCAGTGAAAACATATGTACATCTTCTCTGCATACTTCACGAGTTACAGTGCATAAGCAGATTGTGAGGTATCAGATGTTATTCAGTGTTCTCCTGTGCTCTACAGAAACAGATTGAAAACTTGAAGAAAGATCTGACTGGTCACATGACTGCCTTGGAATTATTAAAGGTAAATTTGTGAAGCACTTTAGACTCTTCACTGGGAAATTTGAGTAAATTCTGCTTAATCTGAGTGGAAAATAATGTAGTTAGATGACAGTTTTGTAATCAAAATTACAGCTTGATTACAATTTTGTCATCTAGTCAGTTTGATGGCATCATTTTAAAGTTATTTTAAGTTATTAAGAAGATGTAAAGCCTGACAAACCAGTTTCAAAAAGAATGAAAAATGACTGGTTTCATGAAGGTAGTTTTAAATAAATGACTGTATTCAACTGGGTCATTTTTTTTTAGATTGTTTGTACCTGTTGTGAAGGTTTTAAGAGGTCAGGGTAATGACAGTCTGTCTATTTTTCTTTTCCATCAGGCCGATTGTGCAAATCTCAATGAAGAACTGAAACAGCAGCAGAAGAGTTCAGAGCTAACCAAGCAACAACTTCAGAAAGAATTTGAAGATGCATCCTCAGCAACAAAAGCTCTGGAGACAAAGCTTGAGGTCCAGAAAAAGCTTGATAATGGTTTATTTTAATTCAAAGACAACATACAGAAAGCAGCAATTTAGACAAAAAGGGACTTTAAAAAAAAAATTAAATCAACTACATTTGTGATATTATTATTTTCTGTATAGAAAGCCAAGACATTGACAGATAATTTGGAGAAGATTCAGTGTGAACACGGGGAGACATTAGTCAACCTTGAGAAGGAGAAAAAACTCCGATGTGACCAGCTGAAAGCAGCTCAGGTAAGAAAGGAAAAAGCAGCACAAAGCAATTTTTCTCCAGTCAAAGAACAAGTTGCTAAGTCAAGTTTACTCTGTAAAGCTCATTGAGCACAAAGCTCGTCACAGCTATTTATCATGTCATTGTATAGCTGAACAAAATATAATTTTTTGCCCTAAGCACTTTGTACATTAATGGTACTTTTTGTTTACAGGATTTACAGCGTGCCACTATAGAGAGATATGACAGCACTGTGGGGAGGATCAGTGACCTTATAAATAAAACTAAAGAATGCCAGGATGCTTCAGATAAAATGGACAGAGAGGTTGAAAGATTGCACGAAGACATAGCAGAACTTCAGTAAGTTAGTTATGTACAAGAAATGGAGTATTGGGGAATTCTCAGCCTACTTATAATATAATATAAAAGGCTGATATTACCCATTTACAAGACCTGTTTAGTAATAGTTTCACTTAAATACTCTAAATGAATTGTGTTCATTTAAAAGCATAATGCCATTTTATGTGTTTGATATCTGCTTGCAGAAAGGATTTTGATGTGTTGGAGTTCAAAAACAAATCAGCTGCTCATTTCATGAGCACCTTGCAGTCTGATATTAATAACTGCCAACAACAAACACAGCGATCCATGCAGAGACACACTGCTCATGTTACAGCTCGGAAAAAGAAAATGGAAGACACCAAGGTAAAAAAGAAAAAAAAAATTGTAGCTCACAATAACTCTCTGTAAATACATGACTTTTTGTGTCAAACACTGTGAAATCAGAGACAAGCTGTAAAAAACATCTTTTTGTTTATTTGTTTGTGGATTAGTGTCAGCACATTGCTTGTCACAATACTTCCCTTAAGATACAGAGGAAAGAGCTGTGTGCAATTAAAATTACAAGCCATGGTCAATCTCGTTTAAGTGCTTTTCCCACAAATGACAACTCACTGTTGTTATAGTCTTTTGTCTGGACGAATTTGATGATGCATGTCGTGGTGAGATGCTGTGCCTGTTTTGTTACCTGTAGGCCAACATTTTCAAAAGCAATTTTAATGTAAGCATACAGTTCACTACATCAAATAAGCATATATTCTGGATTTTTTTTTTGTTTTGTTTTTATATTTATGTCGTTAAAAAAAAGGGCTCTTGTAAAAACACAGATCTGCTGTGAACAAAATGGCATGCATTTGAACACTCCTTTGTAAGAGAAACCCCTATTTATTGTAAGGTTTTCATCTGCAGGATTATCAGCCCCAGCCAGAGCCTCTTTGCTGATGGGGGTTTCACATGGCTTATCTAATGTGAAATCGCCATGTGGTATATAGTTTCATTAAACGGTGATCAAGAATGCATTAGTTCAAAACAAGAAAAGGCAATGGAGCTTAAGCTGCCATGCATCCAAGTGCAGCAACTTTAAAGAAGTTGTTGGCGTGAGACAATTTAAGAATTAGAAGTCTTCCTCATAGACACAACTCCCATTAGCCAGATAAAAGTTAGCCATGCAAAAAAGGGTTTAGTCTTTTTCACTTGACGAAATAAGATGATATAACAACAATACTCCTCTCCAAATAAAAAGATCAGAGAGGGTCTGAAGTTCTAAGGAAATTGGTCGCTTTAATCATTGGGTCCAATATAAAGCACACATAATGTCTACATTAGCATAACATAATAAGCAGAGAGTGCATCCAGAGATCACAGTGCATGAAGCAGAATGGTTAGACACCTTCAAATGTGCGATTTGTAATAAATATGCTAACCCCGGCTCCTCTTTTCTACACAAACTGTTACAGGTCACTATGACTAATATCTGAAGTTTAAGATTATTGTATATGTGATAGATGCTAAAGATACAAACACAGGGTATATCATGATTTGTTAGGAATCTATGGCCCTCACTGTTTAACCCATACATATCTGAATAGATTTCAGCTTTCAAACATGCACCTATTTTTGATTTGATCAGGGCTTGTCGTTTGGCGAGGACAAAGTAAACAATGCAAACTGCCGACGCTATCAGTTTCTTATGGGCAATGAAGTGTAATTTGTTCCATTTACACTTCACAACAGCATCAGATGGGCTTTGTCAGTGCTGCATGGAGTAATTAAACCTGAAATCAATAGCAGGCATTTGTCATGTTTACAGCCCCTCTTTCTGCTGGGTTAAACTCATCACTTTAGTGCTGTTCTGTTTTACTGCAGAGACACACTTCATTATGTCTGCAGGTAGAGTTGAGATATTCACACATCCCCTTATCCAGTACTCGGGAAACACTGTTCAGATGAAAAGGGGACATGCAGTCAGACACATACTCACTGTGATTTATTTGCTTGATTTCCCAGAAAAGTGTCCATAGTTGTGTGCCTGCTATTTATACTGCCTTATTTACCAGTGCAACACAGAGTGCGTGTACTGTATTATACACACAGATAGTAGGTCAGTGGTACATCTAAAGTGTCATATACTCACTGTATGACTATTTTGTATACTCACTATATGAAATATTTTGGTGTTTATACATGAAATACATTTTACTTCTGTATTAAACATAAGCCTAACAAAAAGCCTTTACTGAGTTCTTATTGTTCTAATTGTAATCTTTTCATTTTAATCTGTGTAATATAACTTTATTTTAATGTATTGGTGACAGCAGTGCTCCATGCAGCGCCACAAAATAGGTATTGGAGCTGATATTAACCTTATTAGTTAGATCAAGTTTCAATCATGATGCGACTGATGATCTGATTAAATCTGCTTTCTTTGTCAGTGTTATGATAGCATTCAGTTTTTTTTGCTATCTGCTGCATTCAGTTACAGCAGACTGCTACATTTCAGTTACATAAATATATAACTATAACAGTCCTTAGCATCATGTTTCCTTGTGAAGTGTCAGATCAGTCCCCGACATTGACGAATGCTTTGAACTGATGTATCAGAATCAGCCTGGGAGGCATCAGTGCATCACCAGTGACAACATATAGTGCAGATGTCACAATTACATATAGTTACAATACTGGTCTGCAGCAGATCTCGCACCTGGTTAATGGTCATTTATTGGCTGCTGTAAACATAGTTACCCTTACTATTTCCTAAACCTTTTTTTTCATGTGTATGTAGGAAGCACTGAAAGCTGCACTGAAGGAGAACGAGAAGCTAGCAAGGCAGTACGAAGGTCTGCAGAAGACCCTCATGGAGGCCAGGCAGGAGTCAGTGTCTGCACTGAGCGAGAAAAACCGTGCACATAAATCTTTCCTTGATTACAAAAAGGTACGGTTTATATAACCTTTGGTTGAATTTACTATCTCTTCCCCTCCCTCTCTTTTTAATTATGTTTCATGACTTAAGTTCTTTGCTGCTGTCTTGTGTTCCCTGGTGCTCTATTTTGTGGGATTCTCCTTTGCACCCGATAACTGTTCTTTGCATAGGCAGTAATTTTAAGAAGGTTTTAGTTTGGCAACCAGTGAGGAGGTTACTGCAGCAATCTAATAATGATGAGATAACTTGAGTGGAGGAGGATGATGGATGTGACACAATGTAATGATAGCTATGTAGTTTTGCCACCAAGGGGAGGAAAGCAAGAGGTTGATGGTACATGTAAATGCTATAACTTCTACATTTTCCTGATTATAGTTTTGTAAGGTGGTCAGAGGTGAAACGTTTTACTATCCTTGTGTTACAAATTTGCCCCAGCTCACCGCAGCAATTGGTAAGGGATCAGCAGCAAACACAGGTTAGGATGATACAATGAATGTGCATTCAGTGCTAAAATAGCAGCAGAGGTCTTGACTAGTTGAGGGAGACAACTCAGCCGCATTTTGCTGTTTAATCTTTATAGTTTTTGACACTATTTAACTGGAATAGAATTACACATGACAACCATAACACCAGGAAGAAGCCACACTGCTCCTGCAATAAAAAAATACATATTATTTGTTCCAAAAATGACTAATACCTTTACTTGAGCAATTCCTCATCTAACTGCATGAATGTTATCAAGTGAAAAATGCATGCAAAAATAAAATCCTGTGGACAGGATTTTCCACGCTCATGATCAAAGCCTGATTTTCTTTTACTCCGGATTCAGCCTTCACCATTTTTGTTTGTTTCAACTCTACACTTCTACAACACAGCCTCTCGGCTAGTGTTTTATGCCTAAATTTAGGTTTTTATAACAAGCTTATAATCAACAATCTTACTGAAATGCAGATGTTGGCCTTTCACATTTAATCTGATTTAAACAAATGCATTCAAGTGTACGTCTTTCCTGTTTTAAAAGTGTAATTATCTTTATAATGTTTGCATATTGTTGCCACTTAGTACATATATTACGCAATGTGATTGCCCTTAATTGATTTGTTTTTTACTGGAGGCAACAAGGTAAATGCATTTAACATTGTCAGGATCATTTGAGAGATCAGAACATTAGTGCATGTGTGTGAGATGCCTCACACCAGTCATTTGTGTGATTGGAGAGCCCATAATCTCTTTTATTATATTCAACAGAGGGACGAAATAAAATCCTTTTCTTAGGTATCACTGAAATGTAATCTTGACAGCAAGCACCCCTGACATATAGTTCAAGTGACAAGCTTAAAACAACCTTCACTACAATTCAAGACACCTACTATACAACACATCATGTCTTAAATATATACTGACATACAGTACAAAAGAGACGTTTTTATGTGTTCAGAATGCATTTCATTGCACTTTGTTTATCCAAAGCCATACAAAATCCACTAAAATAAGACAAGCTAAAATACCTACAAAAAATTCTTAGAAGTGTAAGTTAAAAAAACTGTAATTTCAACTCTTGTAAACCTTTAACATAATATATACGTGTTAAGATACAAGTTCATTAAGATCACAGGGACAACTACATATAAAACTCAAATTGTCTTTTAGAAACACAGCTGAACAGGTGGATTATCTGCTGCCAGTCTTGTTGCTTCATACTGAATGAAGTGTCCCCAACTACAGGCCCTGAATCACAATCCATCCATCATGGGATGTAACTTAATGCAAGTACAGGTTGGAAGTAGTAGTGCTTTACATGACCATTTCCATTTCATATTGTTACTCCGCTAAAATTTCAGCTTTAATAACTCATTACTGTACAGATAAATATTTGACTGAAAATATGTGGTGATTTCATTAAATGTGATTAAAGTATCGCACAATATGTAACACAGTTAAAATAAGCTCCTCCTCCACTGACTGCAAAAGTGAAATGCTACTTACTTGACTTGCTACTAATAATAGCAATACTATAGTAATATACCGGTAGTAAAGAACATTTTAATACTCACAAAGTACTTTTACTTTTAAATAATTATTGATTTTTTATATTGCTGTATTATGTTTTTGTTAGCCCCTGATGGTAGCATATCCATTTATTCTATGTACATATGTAATGGATAAGACAACAGTAATGTATTCTATAATAATTTAATTTATTACAGTCTCTCATAGTGCGTACAACAACCATCATCAAGCTAAAATAGCACATAAAGATGTTAGTTTTGTACTATGCCAAACTCCACAATAACCCAGGAACATACTGTACAGTACAGGTTGTAGCTCTAATATATATTTATGTGTACTGTACTGTGTATACATAGCGATGATTTCACTGGTTTAACTTGCAGTGTTGCATATATTGTGGTATTAAAAGATTGAGAAGTATGTCCTACTGATTAATTGGCCAATCAGGTATCAGGTATCAGGTAATCAGGTATTTTTTAATAATATTAGAATGAGTTTTTTAAAAAAAGAGGATCTGTAAGTGATACATTTATTATTATTTATCACAATTTAAATAAAATATCTGCAACACATCTACAATTTATATTTCTAAATGAAAAAAACATGATTAATTAGCATCTGACTCCATTTGCCAATATGTGCCTCTTATCGAAATCCTTTTCAATGTACTGTACATGTAAGCATCGCCTTGTTTATGTGGAGGCTTTCAGCTCTTAGGTTTTAACAGGGTACACCATAAAGAGCATTCTTGTTATTGTCTTTCCTTCAGGAGCTGATGACTGAGCTAATTCGCTTTAGTTTTCAATGCACTGGGGAACACATTGCCAAGCAATGATAAGCTTTGTAGGAAGAGTAGAGAGATGGAGGGGGAAGAAAAGCAATGGCATCTATCAGAATTTAAACCTCTTTGCTTGAAACTGTGTTCAAATAATAAAGCAAGCAGCATGTCTTTCCAAGAGACTAGGAATAATTTCTGGTTTCAGTGGGGGGTTCATGACTCTGTGTGTATGTGTAAAATATGTCTTGAGGGGATTGGTATAAAGTTAAACTGGGTGAAGTAGAAATATTTTACTCATCAGCTTTGCAGTCACAGAGTTTGCCTCGGCTAGAACAAAACTGCTGAAGCATTTAGAGAAAATTAACCCCCCATCCTGGCAGCCAGATGTGACTGGATTCTGATGAGTGCACACGAGTGGGCAGAGAAACCAAGAGACTGTGAAATTCCTGTCAGGCCCGTGTACTGCAGAATGGGCTATTGACTGCTTTCTCTATTCCCCTCCATCATTCTTCTTGAACACTGCCATTAATTTCCTCTCCTGCCTTACCAATTCCTTTTCTCTGCCTTCTCTCCCCCTAGCTCTCTTTGTTGCAGAAGAGGACGCACAAAGCTTTGGAGGAATACTTCAAACAACGCAGCCTCTACAGCCAGGCTGAACTGGACCGGTGCCAGGCTCTTTCTCAAGAGACCGACCAGAAAATAAAAACAGTCCAGGTATTTGTACATATACTTGTAAAACAGGCTGGAAAACTGCACCGACCGTCACCATTCATTTAAATGGCAAATCCCTTTATTCAACTTTCATTCCAGTCTAGGTATTCTACCGGATGGTAGCATATTCTTTTGCATACTACAGTAACTCCATGTTATGCTTGGCATTGTTTGAGCCTCATCCGGCTAGTCAGTTGCCTTGTGTCTTCTCTGCCAAGCAAGAGCAGCCAGGCAAACCTCCACCAAGGCTTTGTGGCTCGCTGCTATGGTGGAGTTAAAGACGCCACTCGTACATTACAGTCTATACATTCACTCATCAGATCACGGACTGGTGTGATGGATGATGTGAGAGCCGGAGTGCCTATCGACTGACCCTGTGTCTGAGGCTCGCTCTGCCTCTCTGTATATACACACACATCACATCTGGTCACATTGCATTAACATTTGAGACTGTTTTTGACTTTACAGCTAATTCAGAGTTTGTCACACTGCGTGGAAAATATTACAGCTTCTTCTTTGTCGAAAGAATAGCTTTTGTCTGTCTTGCAGAAGAGTAGGAGCATATTCTGCAAGGTTGAAAAGTAAGGATCCTCAATTAGAGGATAATCGGTGTCTAATCTGTGCTGTGATGTGCGATGAGGTCAAAGCGGACAGAGGGACAGTGATGAATCTTTATGAAATGTCCTGTCCAGCATTACCGCAGAGCCAGGTGGCATGCAACCACACGATGAACTACTTCCACTTTTTACTTTCTCTTTACCTTAGCAGTAAGGCATCACAAATCCCCAAGTAGCCATGCTTGCTAGTTGAATTGTGTAAAGTTCCTACTTTGTTTTTGTTGGTTAATTTGAATTAAATCCAACTTTATCAGATATGCTGGAGGCAAAATAGGCTCAGATTTGATTAGAGGTTTTCCAGGGGAGTACCTAGCGAAAATACTATTAAGTGGTTTTCTTCTCAGTTCCTCCTCCTCTGACTGCTGACATGTTTTTTTGATGGGTCTAGTCCAGACATTACAGGGAGCAGCCATGTCTCAGCGGCCCAGCCTCAAAAGGCCCCAGCAGATCACAGCTCAAGGCAGGGAGGAGTGGGGCACAGGGGGAGGAGCTATCAGAGAGCTGCAGAGTGTGAAGGACAAAAGAGCTGGTGTATTCAAGCGCACCACACCGTCACCCGTCACAGCTCAGCACAGGGTCCATCAGAGCAGGCAGCACTCACTTTAAACAGGCTCCTGATGAAGAGTCCAGCTCAGGCTCTATCTTTAAAAAACTATACATGGACAAAATAGCCATATGAGTTAAAGGCATAAATACACAATTTGCATTATAATAAATATTAAGGTGTGAGCTAAAGATTCACAAAGACATGCACCAGCTGTAGTGATAATCCACTGGGTATTTTGACAGGGTCAGAGCTAAACACAAAGACTCTGTGGTACACAGATTTTCAATTTCAATACTGCCTGTTTATAGGAAAGAAATAAAGAAATCAATATGAACTGATACTGGTTGTAACTGGAGTTAAACCAGACTGAATCCTGATGAGGCCTATACTAATCCATCATGTCCACTTAACCCCACAAGCAGAACATAAGAGAGGTCAGGTTAGCACTTTCACAGCTAAAGTGTTTGA
>OOFC01004965.1:3561-14165 GCA_900323345.1 Pseudochromis fuscus
ACCCGGCGCCTCCACCGCGTCCTGCTGCCAACAAGCTGCTGGCGAGCTGAGGATGCTTCTGGAAAAACAAGTCGGCCACAATGAACATGTCGTTCCGCCCAGTCCGGGCCAATCAGGAACAAATATGTCACCTTGTTTCTGCTGGAAGTGCAGCTGGAGCCGAGCACCGCCGCTCTGATCGCCATCATGTACTGGACTCTGTCAGAGGTGATCAGTGGTGGTCAGTGGTGATCAGTGGTGATCAGTGGTGGTCAGTGGTGATCAGAGGTGATCAGTGGTGGTCAGTGGTGGTCAGAGGTGATCAGTGGTGGTGGATGTGAGGAGACCTGGAGGAGGAGGAACGATGGATGGATCCTGTTCACTGCTGCTGCTGCTGCGTTGGTTTCCAAACCACACGAAGTGTCCTGCTTCTTCTTCTTCTTCTTCTTCTTCTTCTTCTTCTTCTTCTTCTTCTTCCAGAGGAAGAATAAAACCTGTATCTTGGATTTTAGGAAATTATCAAAACTACAGAGACAAACTGTCCAGTTACAAGTAAAATATTTCAGGAGGCAGAAAACCTTCAGGTTCAGTGTGTGGACATGAGTCCAACTCTCTGTCCTTTTAGCTCCAGTTTGGTCTCCTCCATCATCTGAGGACATCAGCTGTTCAACCAAAGATCTGCTTTGTTGTTTCAGCAGATGAAGTGTTTCAGAGAGAAACTCTTTATCTTCAGGTTTCCTCTCTTCTCCAGATAAAAGACTAAATGTCTTTTGTCTTTCTGCTCTGCTGTGGTCTCCACCCGCTGCTCAAAGATTCAACACAGCTTCACATTCGTTTGTTTCCTCAAAGCTTCTAGTGACAGAAGGAAATGTAACAAACTGAAAATAACAACGTTACAAAGGAACGATATTAAAGAGGGACAGGACAGGACAGGGACAGTAGTAGGACAGGACAGGACAGGGACAAGACAGGGACAGTAGTAGGACAGGACAGGACAGGGACAAGACAGGGACAGTAGCAGGACAGGACAGGACAGGGACAGGACAGGGACAGTAGCAGGACAGGAACAGGACAGGGACAGTAGCAGGACAGGGACAGGACAGGGACAGTAGCAGGACAGGGACAGGACAGGGACAGTAGCAGGACAGGAACAGGACAGGGACAGTAGCAGGACAGGACAGGACAGGGACAGGGACAGTACATAACCAGCACCCAGTGAACAGCAGCAGATCACTGCTCTGATCTGATTGGACAGTCTTCACGGCTGCATCATCAGGGACAGTGTGTGTTGACTGTTTGTTCTTGTGCAGAGCAGACGTGCAGCTGTCGCCTCCTACTGGTGGTTCCTAGAAACTACAAACAAGAACCAGCTGATCAGAAACAAACACTCAGCTGATCCTCCTCACGTCCTCCAGCAGGAGAGTTGCTGTTAATGATTCAGATGTGTTTGGTTCTGCAGAGTGTTTCACTGGTTTTTATATATTTCTCAGAACTTTGATCTGTTATGTCTTTGATCCTCTTGTCATGTTGTATCCTACATGTATGTTGCTGTGAGTCTCAAACTATTTCTGTTCTCACGTGTTGGAAACAGTCTCTGCACCGAACACATGAGAAGATATCAACACATCAAGTTTAATGTGGCTGATGAAGATCCAGGACAAACTGAAGTTAAAGTAGGACCTGCAGGAGACAGCTGAGTTGTGTGTGTGTGTGTGTGTGTGTGTGTGTGTCTGAGATGAACTGGTGATGACTTGAAGTCCTTGACGGCAAACAGAGGCGTCCACTCTCTGGGTTCTCAACAGTCATTGAGAGGCGGCCGCAATCAGCGCAGCGCCACCGCCGCCACCTCCTCTGCTGTGATTACTGCTGTGATTATGACACCGAGCCATCATCTCCAGAGTGTGTGAGTGTGTGTGTGTGTGTGTGTGTGTGTGTGTGTGTGTGTCAGACAGACACACAGGGACAGCAGACAGGAGGTGCAGCAGTAAGAGGAGGATGGATGGATGAGACTGCAGAAGTGCTGTTTGTCATTGAAAAGCCATTTGGGAGAAGCTGCGTCCGTCGGCATGTTGGAGCTGGAGACTCCTCCATGATCCTTTATATCTGCACATGAACAAACTGTATGAATTATGTAGACGCTGGAAGAAGGATGAACACTGGATGTTCTGTGCAATCAGCTTTGATTTGTTGTAAACTGTAAAAATGAAAAGCGGTGCAGCAGCATCATCCTGGTCTCCAGTGGATCCTCCACATCCTCAGTGTGGACTCACAAAGCACAGGATCCATTCACACAGTCACCAGTAAAACCACACACTGATCAACAAATGGACGACGCTAACGTGACGTCCTCATTGGTTTGTGACTCTCATCCTGATCCAGCAGTTTGTATCTGAACGTGTTGGTTGTTGGAGCAGGAAGTGACCATATTTGGATATGAAGGGAGGAGTGAGGAGGCGGGTCTGACCTTTAAACCTGAGGACACTGTCCAATGAGGATGAGACTGGAGTTTATTGGTGAATGAGTCTCCAAACCAGCTGTAGATCACTGGAGACCAGAGCTGTCAATCAGACTAGCCCCGCCCCTAACTCCTCCCCCCAGATCTCTGAGAAGAAGAGTTGACTTTATCTTTGGAGCAGCACCTGGTGGCTGTTGGTGGTATTACACTGTGCTGCATCTCTCCATTGGCTTCACTTTGAGACCTGGTTGCTTGTAAATCTTCCCGTCCTCCTGCTTTGGAAACAGAATCTGAATCTAGTGTTTTACATCTTGTATCTTCAGCTGTCACCAGGAAACACAGTGAACTATAAATACTTGTTGTGTGTGTTGTGTGTCCTGATCCCGATCACCTGCTCACACCTGCTCCCATCACACCATCAGTCTATTTCCAGCCTCCCTCTGACATCACGTCCTGTCTGTCTGCAGACTCTGACAGTTACTGTTCATCATGTTCATTCTCCTTTGACCTGATGTCTGTGTAGCTGCTCTGAAACACCACAGCATCATGTTCCTGCTCAGGCTGCAGGTTGTGATGTTCGATGCTGTGGGACTCTCTCAGCAGTTTGTCAGTTTACAGAAGATGTGCAGCGGGTGTGTGCAGAGTGTTTGGAGGTTTGCAGCGACAGTACAGAGCTGACATCCTGCTGAGCTGCAGCCTCACACAAACACAGGATTATTTCCTCTGCCTCAGGCTCCAACAGTCAGTGCATCAGCTGAACCTGCACACTACACCTGTGAGGTCAGGTCCTCCGTGGACACACTGTGGACCTCTGTGGACCTCTGTGGACCTCTGTGTTTCAACTCAGCTACTGCCTGAAGATGAAAGGACCAAGCAGAGGATCATCGGAGGAGGAAGAGGAGGAGGAGGAGGAGGAGGGTTGCTATTCTCTCTGATTTCCCTGATGAGACAGTGAACGTCTCACATGAAGACAAATTACTGAATTCAGTCTCTTTCTGTTGAAGTCAGTTTCTGAGGATTGTTGCTGTATTTAGACAAAAATGTTCAGTCTGAGAAAAGTGTAAAAATGTTAAAAACTTGAATCAAACTCTCAGCAGATGGTTTGTTGTGTTGAGTCTCAGCTTTAATCAAATGTGCAACATGTTTAGTCTCTGCTTTAATTTAATGTCTCTGCTGCTTTAACTGCTCGTTTCTTATTCATCAGATGAATTTTCTGAGGAGGGATCAAACACACAGGGGGCGGGGCTCTGAGCTCTACAGGTAACAATGTAATAACCACATTGTAAATGAACACAACAACACTTGGAGGATTCCACTGCCAGCAACAATGTATCTAATAATATCTTCATATCTGAGCCTGGTTTCCATGGTTTCAGGATCTCTCTTCAGGTCCAGATCCAATGAAAATCCAGTTTGTAGCTTTAATTTGACCTAAATGATCTTTGACTTATTTGAAGATTTATTGAAGGAAACAATGCAGATGACAGGAAGTAGCAGAGGAGGGACTGTCCCTGAACGCACCATCAGTGTCAGATGTGACATGAAGTCGTGAATCTGAAAGTCTCCATCATCTGTGTCCCTCAGTGACCTTCACTGAACCTCATTCTCCATCCAGTGGCATGGATCTGACCTTCAGGGAAGCTGAACATCTGTCCAGAGTAATAATGTGTTTGATGAACAGATGTTTATGAAGGTAATTTGGACTGAACATGTCTAAAATAAATAGTTTTTCAAAGGATCTTGAGTGTGAATGACTCTGTTCACAGGTTTTATACTTTCATCCTTTGGCGTCACTTCAGGTTCGACCTTCAGGACTTTTCAGAGGAAACAATCTGGCACAGCACAGCATCACCATCTCTTCATCCAACACCACAGACATCTGCTGGTTACATTGTTAAAGACACTTTTTATTGTCTGACAAAACAAACACGATGATTTCATCTCCATCTGCCTCTAATTCAACAACTTTCATCACAGAAGTTTAATCAAACATCACAGCTCTGACTCCAGCTGTTTCCTCCACCTCTGGACATGTACACAATCTGAACAGTGCTACAAAAAACCCTCAAACATCACAACAAGGTTTTTACTACGGCTGCAACCATTATTCCACATAATCGATTACGTCGATTATAAAAATTCATCGACGCGGAAATTCAAGAGTCGATGCGTCGTATTATTGTTTTTGTTATTGGTAAAATCAAATACCAGCCAGGAAAAAGTCATCTGTACTTGCAGTTCCCCACAGGAACTGGTGACGGCAGTATCGCTCCCACTATTGACGAAACGGTCAGGAAGAAGAAGAAGCGGAAGCACGACAGCGACAGGCAGCCGAACCAACCAGTAAAGAGGGAAGATGCAAAACCGCACAGCTTTTTTGACTTTTACGTTTTTTTTCAGAGGGCTAAATATCACGTTGGTCCTCTCCATGGGAAATGTGAGTACACAAAAACCAAAACGGACAGTGAACCAACACAAAGTAGTCTTCACTGAAGCACTTCCTGTTTAAAATACCACATTAACGGGAAGCATATGTTAGTCGGGGATTCTGCTAGCACTTAAGCTAACCCGTCGCCCACCTTGCGACAAACCATCCTCGTTCAAATTTTTATTGTTTGACAGTGCTATTTATTACTGCACCTTAACAAGCATTTCTTCTCCAATTATTCGATTAATCGATGGAAAAATCAATAGATTATTCGATTACTAAAATAATCGTTAAACGCAGCCCTAATGGATTATACCTTGGTGGAGGATTGTGCTCTCCAGGTGCTTTCTTCTTCATCACTTATTTATCAGATGTCCTGGAAAATGTTTTTTTAAATACTTTTTCTTGTTTGTATCATTGTAAATTTCATACCTTTGGGCTCTGGCTAAATATAATCAGCTATTCAAGAAATGAATCTAGAGGTTATGAGATGACAGGAATACCAGTTACTGCTACCACCCTAAAGCTATGTTAGCCAAAAAAAAAAGCAGTATGATGTAATCTGGTTTCACGTCATTAAACATATCAGATACTTGCAAAAATACATAATGCAACAAAGCAGAAAGATTTGAAGACAGAAACTTAAGAGAAAGGACAGAAATTAGAATAATAGCTTTTGCCCACAGTCAGAAAAGTCAGCTCTTCTGAAATTGTAAAAGTTCACAGAGTGTGTGAATCTTTGAGCCTCGGGCGAATCAGCGTTTCATCCTGAGGCTCTGATTGCAGAGACCTGTGAAGTCACCTTTGCAGTCTGGGCCTGGGGGCTGTAAAGTATTTTCACTTCATCCCGACTGTGAACACTGTGAGGCAGTCAAACAGGCAGACATGTAATAATAATGTAATTACTGACTTTCTACACAAAACACGGTCGTATATATATCTGTAACGTTGCTGCAGTCGTGTCTGTAACTGCACAGAGAGAGTCGACAAGACCACTGCTGGGATGACAGCCTGGATGTTGCTGCCTGTCAGTTAGTTCATGTGTGTGTGTGAGTGTGTGTGTGTGTTTGACAGCCTGCATTAAAAGAGTGAGGTTTCTCTGAACATTAAGTTTAGCAAAGACTGAGTTCAGTCAGAGTTTACAGGATAACCTCAAAGCCTGAGATGTGGATGCAGAGCTGCAGTGTTATCACCCTGAGCAGTGAATGTAAATCCTGCTTTAGTTTGAGCCTTCACCCAAACACTAACTAACCTCCGATGCCAATTACCCACAAGTAATTATTTATGACGTTTCTATATTAAACTTCCGTATCACCAGCTAATGCAACATCGCTACAGTTCCCTCCATCCACCTCCAGCTTCTCAAAACTTGGCAGCAGAAATACATCCAGTTAAATTTGGACTTGTGAACACAGTCAGATAAATAATTTGTTGTATCCAGTCAATGTGAGGCCTCCAAGTCCTGTGCCAGAAGCACAAACATCACTTTAAAATCACAACCGCATGTTGTTTTTGGCTGTCATTACACTGGTTTTTTGGGGGGGGTTCTATTGTGACTTAAGCATCACACTGTACGGAGCCCCTAAAGGGACATGAAGAAAAAAAAATGTTGATGGAGAGGAAAAAAGGTGCCAGTATCTTGTGCACACCAGATACTAACTCTACAAACTTCTGGTAAACAGAAGAGGCTGAATTTCCTGGTCCACCTTAAAGTGGCAGAACGCCTGTGGATGGTGGCGCTAAGTAATTTTCAAGCTAATTCATGAAATAAAAAAATTTAAGAAATGATGTATGCTCTTCTGTATAGTGGAAATGCTATAGTGCACACCTGATACCAACCCTTTTTTTTCTCCATCAAAATGTTTGTTCTTCATTCGAAGAGAGCGTAGGTGATTGTGATCAAGTCCATCAAAGCCCATCACAAAAAAGCTTTTTTACGAGGAACCTTGATGTATTCAGGTATTTTACTTCATATCAACCAGAATCTGACCAGGAAATCCTGCAGAACCTGTTAGATGTAGTATAATTATGATGCAGATAAATATTTAGTATGAATAAATGCAGAAATGAATCATTTATTGCAAACAGAAGTTGAATCAGTTGCCGATATGTCTTCATGTATTCATTTCAGCAGTTTCATCCTCAGCCTGAAGCAGGATTGATCAGCTACCATCACATCCATATAAAACATGCTACACATGCTAACCTATTAACTCATCACAGAGGCTTAGAGTGAGGACAGGATCTCCTTCCTCATTAACATTCATACACAGAAACCACTTAGAGAACAACCCTGTGCCAAGGTGTAATCCAGCTGGACTGATGCTCTAGACCAGGGGTCCTCGACCACTGGGCTGCAGAAAGGTACCGATCTGGCAGAGCTTCTTTGCAAAGGGGAAAAGGCAGCTTAACCCTTTTACCCTGAACATTTAGCTGCTGACAGGAAGTGATGTGTGTCAATCAAATCACGGTAATTCCTCAGTCATTTGCGCTAGCAACGTGATTCCAGCTGATTCTGAAAGTCAACCAGCTGTTACCGTACTTCCATACACTACCGTAATGTAAGTAATATGTACAGAATGCTGCATGTCACAGCATGACTCCCTTCCCCTGCATTACTGCTGTAATGTATGTAATAAACAGGAAACATTCCACTTGTCAGCTTTCAGAATCAGCTGAGGTCACGTTGCTAATGCAAATGGCAGAGGAATTACAGTAAGTTGGTTTATGCTAGTCACTCTGTATCACCAGCGATACACTCAGTGTTAGAGGTTTCATTTTTATGCCAGTCTTGTAATTTTATGTTTGCTGTATTTATCTGCCACATCTTGAAGGCTGGTCTGTGAAAATAATGCTCACCTTAAACAGCGGTCTGTGGTGCAAATACTGTTGGGGACCCCTGCCAAACACTGAACACTGCTGCCCTCTGGTGGGAACAAAACAACACTACATCATTTCAAAGATTTTCCCATTTTCAGAGACAGAGACTTTCAGTATTTGGGGATTTTTTTCATACAGGATTATCATAAATCTTCAGGTAATTCTCTACATGTCTCTCAAAGAACAGAAAACACATACAACACATAAACAAAGTAGAAGTACCTCCACTCAGCCTTAGCTCAGCTCTACTGATGCTACAGACTGAACACTGTTGCCCTCTGTTGTATTGTGGACTTGAAATGTAACTGAACTGTGTGGGGGTGTATCTAAGCAAACAAATTGAACTTGTGTGTTAAAGTCATGGTAAACAATGGTATAGCTGAAAGTGTGCACAAAAATAATCTGCCACACAACACAGTACTGAAGGTAGAAATATCTATTTTAACACGTTTTGACATAATGAAGCCGCACTGTGATTCCCAGGGAGTGTTTTTATAATTATGTAATCGTGCCAAGAGCAGTTTGATGGTTTGGTGCAATGGGGGCAGCACCGGCAACGGACCTGATCTGAAGAAAAAAGCTTGGAGTAATAAATGACACCTACAGACTAATGAGTGGATTTGGTATTATGTAATTTCCCAATGAGAAATAGCTGTTAGGCTACTTCACTAATTAGCACAGTTTAGCTGACTGTTGTCAGAAAGTAGGAAATCAAGCCAACCTCAGTGAATGTGGACGTTACATATCTGTGACATATTAATGTAAACACACAGATGCATAAAAATTGAACCCACTCTTTATTATGTGTGATTGTTAAACTGTTACCATCGCTCGTTTTCACAGCTTCCAGCTCAATGATTTAGGTCTAAACTCATTTGTATGAAGCATCACCAATCATCGCTTTCCACTTCATGTTGGAGGGCGAACATTGTCTTGTTCTGCAGCTTGGTTTATTGAACGAGCTGCCAAACATTCACCGGGGAATAAAATCAGTTTGCAGGCTAATTAGCTGGTCAGCTGTACAGCAGCTTGAAAAGATACCTGTTCTTGTAAAAAACAGTTCAAGCAGATGCCAAGTGGTTCGGTCCTTGTAGATCCTCCATCTTCTTTAATTTGCTTAATATTTCATAATAATTTGCTTATTATAACAAAGCTCTTTCTGAGTTTGGTTCCTAATGATCTGACAGTATGGATGTTGTGTGGTTGTTCGGTTGTTGTCAGTGTCACTGGTGGATGCAAAAACAGACTTTTAACAGTACTTTTTGAAATATTGAAATTATTTTATTGCCACTTATTTTCCTGCTGGCCCCTCAGATCTGCACAGACTGCTGCCTCCACACAGGGAGAGGAAGCAGGTGTGACATCATGCTCTATTTTTGGTGCAATTAGAGAAGAAACAAAACTTTATTAATCCCTCCTTAACTGGCTTTTATTACTGTGGTAGGATCACATGTGTGATGTGTGGACGTTCAGAGCAGATCGTCGAGAGGTGGCAGTAAAAATGAGCAGTTACACATTGATTATAGCACACAGGTGATTACACGTACATCCCTGTTTCATCATCTCTCACAGCGATTGGTATTTTGTTGATAGTAGACTGATAACACAAAGGAAAGAAACACCACCTCTGCTGCTCCAGCCTGGAGCCCGGTGTTTTCATACCGCCTCATCTCCCTGTCAGACAACATGATGCAAGAGGCTGTAGTCAGCTCCAAATTAGAGGAATGTAGTTGTGCTTACCAATCATCAGCCTGCAGACAGACCAAACAATGACAGGATATGAAGAGGTGAACCCAAAACTTTCTTCTTCTTTTGTTAGCAAGCACAGTACACAAACTATCAGTGGTGCAGAGGAAGTTATTTTGTCTCTGACCTGCATTGGTTTGGTACGTGAACTTGTTTTCTTCTGGCTTGGACCCTGTGTGATGAGCACTGTTAAATCTTGTGGCCTCACACATCAGGCCGAACCATGTGCTTTCATTTGTATGTCCGTCTTGTTTTTTTGCTTGTATGTTGTTTGGTTCGTCGAGGCCACTACTCCCTCATGTGTCATTATGTGAGGTTAACACCTTGTTCTGCTGTTGCTGTTATTCAGAGAGTAGTTCTGGTGTGTTGACCTCTGTTATTCAACTGGATGTTCAGGTATGGGCTCAGATTGTTTTGGATTTTTTAGGTAAATTGAAAATCCTGTTTTTTCCCTCATTGCTTCACTGATTGGTCCCTGACAATAGCACCAGAGGTGTGATTTACTCAGCAGGTCTGTAGCACCACAAATTTTAACTACCATATTTTCCGGACTATTGAGAGCACCTGTCTATAAGCTGCTATTGAATTTAGTCAGACAGTTTCATGTGGTCCACTCTGACCGGGTCTGATGTGACGACGCTAAATGTATCGGCGGCATGGAGCTTGCTAGCTTGTAAAAAGCCAACAAGCTTCGTGCTGCCGATACATGAGAAACACCGGTGTTTAAGTTCAAAGCGTCGGAAAAAAGTAGCAGCTTATAGTCCGGAAAATACGGTATTTAATTTCACAAATCTGAAACAATACAGTGTTTATAATGTTAAACATTTAGAAAACTATATCCTGATTTTCTGTTCTCCATCTTTCAGTTTGTGTTTTTTTCCTTATTGCATACAACAATATGAACAAACAAATACACATAAACAAACCAGACAGAATGGAGGCTTTAAAAAAAATAATAAAATAAATAACTAGAAAAGCACTGGGAGAGCACAGACCTCCACCAAGCACAACATTTCCTTCATATTGTGACTTCCACCAAAGATATTACTAGTATTAGTCTTGCGTTTATTTATATCAATATTAGCTCCACAGCGTCGTGGCTGTTTAAAGATGTCT
>OOFC01004969.1:1766-16745 GCA_900323345.1 Pseudochromis fuscus
TTTCTATGACCTCCCCTCAGTTCCTCTATCTGCCTTTGTTTATGCGATGAGTGGATGAGTGTGTGCTTGTGAGTACTACACGCATTTATATATAGATGTGTGTGTGTGTGTGTGTGTGTGTGTGTGTACATAGCATCCAATCCATCAGGGTTAAATTTGCTTTTCCAGTGTCCTCACTTTCACCTCGGATATGTTGATTGTTTTAATAAACAAATCACATCTCAGCTCCTATCAATCCGAGAGGATGTGGATTGTTTTTTTTTGTAACAAATCCATTTGTTAGCTGATATGGGCAGGCAAGTTGTGTTTGAAAAACCTTCCACCATATTGACTGGTTACGCTCGGCTGCAGTTTGGCTTCATGGTTTCCTGTACCATCCCTACTGGGACTCTAAACAGGTGTGCGTGTTCATGTGTTTGTCAGTCTCTGTGAGTGTCGGGGAGGGAGAGGAAGAGTCGGCGAGGAAGAAAACTGACTCAGAGGATTGATTTCTGTATGAAAGCGGAGGATTGATTTGTGTGCCTGTGTTTAAAATGCCTCTGTGTGAAGAGTATCTGCAAATCCATATCGAATCTATATCAGAGGCCCAGATATTCTGTACTCAACGGTGCTGAATGTGTGGTCAAGTATTTTAGGTGTGTGTGTGTGTGTGCATCTGTGTGTGTGTGTACATCTGTGTGAGAGAGCTTGAATGTCCCTTGGTCTCATTAGCCACCTGTCATGAGTAGACTCATTCTCAGCTATGCTTCCCTCTTTCTTTCTCTTTCTCCCTCTCCTATTCCCTCTCTTTCCCTCATTGCATGATTAGACACACACACACACACACACACACACACACACACAAAACAACTGATCACACACACACAAAGTCTCCAGAGCTCTATGCCAACAGACCTGTAACCGTCGGCAACTGCTCTTGTTTACGCTGGAGATGAATGAGACAGATCGTTGCTCAACTTGCCTAAATAGTTCCCCAAACACCCAGACAGGTGGTGTGTATGTATCCGTGGTTGTGTGTGTGTGTGTTTCGAGAAAGAGTGTGTGTGTATGTATGCAGTAGTGGGTGGTTGTAGAGAGTGTGCGGTGGCATGTATTTTTCAAAGATCTAGTGGCAGGTGGCACCATTTCATGTGTTTGTTTTTGCTTCTGTCCCTCTCGACTCCCCTCTCCTCCCTCTTACTCACCGTCTTACCTCATTTCGTCTCATTTTTATCTCTCCTCTTTCCTGTCTCTTCTTTTCCTCTCTGAAGAGGTGCTATTCTTACTTTTAGGAAATAAAAAAGAGCTATACCAAATCACTGTTTTTGTCCCGAAGAAGCATGTTTAACATTTATTCTAAGTTAAAAAATAAAAAATGTAAAGTTGGCCCCAGTCCAGTCAATTTAATTACAAGTAGTTAGTTAAAATTGCAAAGGTGCTGATATGCAAAAGGCACTACTGTTCATCTGAAGTCTGGTGAGGGAAGCACAACATGTTTTTATATCCTCAAGTCTATGAAAAATTAACTAAGGAAGGAGGGAAATGTGGAAAAAAAAAATCTGAAATGGACAATCTTTCCCTGTTGCTAAATGTGATGTAGAAAATTCAGTTTAGAAAAACAACTAAACCAAAAAAAAACCCCAAACTGGATGGTTGGCTGGGGGGAAAAACGAGAAGAAAAAAGTCACAGCGAATAAACTGCAAGCAATCAAAACACTTGATTTACATAAGAAATGCAAACCCAGAATTAAGGCCAATCATACTTGGTAACATGTACACAACAACCTGACGGCTTCCTGCTGACACTGTCAAAGACAAGGTGACTGTTTGTCAGGTAATGAATAATATTGTACAACATTTTGTGGTGTTTGTAATACATTTACATTGCCATGTGTCTAAATACATTGTTCAGAGTAATTCTATCTGACATAAAGCTGCAAAAAAATGACCTTATAGTTAAATCAGAAGCTTTAAACAAACAACTTGATGATGTTTAGGGAAATACCAGAGTTTGGGTAAAAGTAGATCAGTTTCATTCATGTGGGCAACATTATACTGCAATAGGGAAGTGTAATATTTTGAATATACAGATACTTATGAGGCTTTTCAGAACTTGCCTTAAAATGATCAGGTTTTTAAGATTCCTCATTACAACTCTGTAATAGTTAGCAGTACACCCCATGCAGCAGTAGAAGAAAACAAACTACTATTTTACATTTGGTCAGACTCAATTTTCTGCAAAAAGTAAATTAGAAATACTTTTTTTACTTTACTTTTCAAGCTCATATTTGATATAATTACCTATGTTTTTGTCTGTATTTGTCTATTTGTCTTTTAGCAATTATGAGAAGAAATTAACAGATTTTGATGATTCTTTTGAAGAGATATGATGATGTTAAAATCCCCCAAATCCCTATCTGTTAAAATGGGTGAATGTTTTAACAAGGTGGACCTGCTACTTCGCCATGAGTGCAGCAGTGTTCAGTGTGTAGCCTCAGTACAGCTGGGTTACACCTTGGTGTGGGTGTAAACAATCAGGATTAAAGAAACATTGACTTCTGGTGTAAAATGAAACAACAGTCTCCCCTGTTATAGTCCAATATTGTGAACACTCAGCTCAACCACCTTCCTATATAACTCTACTGACTCACTCCCTCCTTTTTTCATCCTGTCATAATTAATAAAGCAAAGTATGTAAAAGTGACAACATGCCTTAGTTTGCAGCAGCACTGTGTTCTTCCTGAAATAGCTGCAGGACGTCTTGACGGGCAGATGAAACACTCACACACATACACAGATGTAAGACATAAGACACAGGATTGTGTTTAATGTCTTAGATACACTTTGCAAAATGTCTACTCTCAGAAAACATGAGTCCAAATAAATCAACAAAAGAAATTGTACTTCACAAACACTTATAGTCTATTGATTGGCATTTGAAACACACTAAGAGGAAATCAATGGACATCTAGCCTTTGTTTGTAATTGAGTCAAATCCTGAGAGACCAAAGTTACTTGGTGGCATAGTTTGCGATATTTTATGCATTCTTATGTCAACTTTTGACCGAGAGTTTCATGTGAGGACACCCCAAAAGATACAATATTTGATCAAACACACAAAAGATGAAAACACAACTGTTATTTTCTATATCCTCTTGCTTAATTGACTGTATTCAGAGCACATCCTTGGGGTAAAGTGTGCGTCTCTGTGCAGATGCAGGTGAATGAGAGCGAGAATGTCAGGGCTGCACCGTATCATATAAACTTTGTGTGTTTGTGCGACCCTGGGAGGAGCAGAAAGCAGGTCGCGTTACTGGCAGTCGGTCCCCGTTTCTCCACGTCTTTTTCCATCCATGAAATATTTACAGCAATTACAATGAGACCTCATCAACTATTTAGAGCAAACCTGCTCACACCTCAGTCTACTGTGGCTTCCATATGTATAGTAATACCAAATCATCTTTTTTGAACCATCAATAATGCAGCCATTTCCATTTTGTATTAAACATTGCAAGAGCGGTGTAGAATAAAGCACTAATAAGGACTTCCATTATGAATACTGTATGTCGAGATGGAGGCATTCACAAAGAAGAAAGTCTTTTCACCTTGATTGCCTAATGCGTAAGTGTGCTTCAAAGCATTGTGCCGTGTGCTTACACTATATAATGACTGCAGAAATGAATACAAGACTAGTGCTTTGGCCTTACTGTGTTTAACTAAAGAGTCTGACGCTAAGGAAACAGTAACTACCTGCATCACTTTGCTGCATGAACAAACCCTTTTCAGCCAAACAGTGAAAACATTGAACTGAAAACTACACATGTGCCACACGCATGATGAAATTAAACTCAGACGAACATGTACCAGGGTTGCAAAAACAGATGAAATGACTTTTGTGGTAATACTGTGGTTAAAAAAAAAAACAAAAAAAAAAACAACACACTTTCTCAAGGCTTTTAGAGTTTCTCTGCTCTTCTCCAAAGAGTCAAAGAGTTTTATATGCACCCTCTGGCAAAATGATACAAATTATTCGACAACTACAGCAGTGGTGTCTTTTTAAACTGAAATGAAAACTAGGCTGTAGGCAGGAAAATTCAGACAGATAAGGACTGAAAAATTTAAGAGGGAAATCAGGTGGAGCGGCAGACACAGGGAAGGAGGAAAAGCAAGTGATAGACCAAGATAGAGGTGGTGTCAAATTTAAAGGAGGGAGGAGATGGAGAGAACGAAGCAGAAGCAGCAGTAGAGATGGGAGAGTAAGTGACGACCGCGCTGTAACCTGTGGTGTAATGCTTGAGCTTGAGTGTAGAGTTGAGAGAGTGCTGTTGAGCAATCGGTGTTTGTATTTAATGTCATAGACTCTTGCTTCCTATATCACACATACACTGTACTCACACATTAAGGCTAGGTTCACACTGCAGGCTAAAGTGACCCAAATCTGATTTTTTTGCCTCTATGCGACCTGTATCTGATCTTTTCATGGCAGTCTGAACAACACAGATTTTTCAAATGCGACCCAGGCCACTTGGATATGTGGTCCTAAATCAGATACATATCCAATCTTTTGCCATGCGACTTCTGTCTGAACAGCCAGGTCGCATTTGTCCGACCGACACGTCACAGTATGCGACAAACGTGTTTCATCTGTGTAACTTCATCTGTGTAACTAAAGCCTCTCACATCACTGTCCCACCACTCCTGGCTGCGTTTCTCAGGATGGATGTTGCTGCCACTGCCTCACAAAAACGTGTCTGTCTTCCTTTTCAACCTTCTTCTTAAAATCAGATTGTACATGTGTTTGCGTAAAATATGCTGCACCGTTATCGTCCATGTTTACTTCAGCAAACACTGAAGTGCGCTCGCTGCATGATGTCGTTATGGCCTCCTCTGCGGATGCGGGATACTTTTGGGTCATATTTAAGTTCACACTGGAGATCACATACAAGTCGCATTTAATTACCTCCGCCAAGGAGGTTAGGTTTTTGCCGGTGTTTATCTGTTTGTCTGTCAGTCTGTCTGTCTGTCTGTTTCTCTGTGTTCAAGATAACTCAAAAACTTATGGACGGATTTTGATGAAATTTTCAGGATATGTTGGAAGTGGGAAAAGGAAGAACTGATTTCATTTTGGGGGTGATCCGCAACACCATGTGGATCCAGGAATTTTTTTAAGGATTCTCCTCAGTCTCTCCTCGAAGGCGTCCATCTTGATATGGTGGCGCAAGCGCAGTTGCTTGTATTGATTTTGACACATGCGTAGTTGCTCGCGCCCTCTGTGCCCAGGTGACGCGCTCACATTTTCGGAGCTGTACGCTCACACAATGTACGCGCCTGTCCGCTCGAGCGCTACGTGACGCGGACCCTCGTGCACCAACGCGGACATGCAGACACGGAAAGTATCAATTGGCCTTAACAGTACTTGGTGGAGGTCTGCGCTCTCAGAGTGCTTTTCTAGTAGTAAATGTGAACGAACTCGCAAAAAAAACGGATTTCACAAAAAAAAACCTGAATTGAGCATTAAGCCCTGCAGTGTGAACGTAGCCTTAGATCAGCACTGAGCAACCACACACACACGATACCAGACGTGCAGCAAACATCCTTTTTCACCAAGCCCAAACACCGCCTGGATCTTTGACACACAGCTGCACCCATGACAGGCAATGAGCTGTTGTATGTGTCCATCTGCACTGAACATTTATGACAGATGGGAGACACTTTGAAGAGCCATCGGCCATTACACTTCCCAAAGGAGCGACTACCTGAACCGACAAATCACTGCTCTGTTCACTTCTCCTCCTCTCCTTTGCTTTTTTTTTTCCTTCCTTCTCCACAGGCTCCTGCCACAGCAGGGGAGAGATTTAACACGACACACCGCTGTATATGACAAAACCGTCAGGCACATGAGAAGAACGAACTGGAAGGAGGGAGGATGGGAAGACTGAACTGCAAAGAGGATTTAGATATATTGACAGCAAAATATACGAAAGAGTAAGACATCCAGGCAAAGATATGTACAGAGGGTAGACTTTAAACGTGATGTAAGGCCGGGCACAGCTTGGCACAGGAAAGCTAGCACAAGCAGAGAGGAGGTAAGAAGAAGCAAAGACTAAGAACAGTTATTGGCAATTTATGGGAATTAACTGGAAACTGGGGGTCATTTAAGCAAACTATCATATACAAACAACAAACACTTGTAAAAACACTCAGAAATATAGTTTGCTAAACAACTGGCATTGTCTTCAAAATATTTTACAATTGATGTATAAATTCTTGTGTGGTTATAGAAAACCGTCTTGCAGGAGTCAGAAGAAACAGCATCATATTTGAGGGAGCTAGAATAAGCTAGCCTCGTAAATGGTCAATGAAATGATAAATAGCTTACATTTAGCACCTAACCTACCAGCTAGCTACTGTATGAATACATTTTTATTCAACTTTTGCAAGTTAAACAGTAATAGCATGATAGATCAAATATATTTACCCCATAATATTATAAAAAACTGACTTACCATATTTTCCGGACTATAAGCCACTACTTTTTTCCAACGCTTTGAACTTAAACTTAAACTCCGGTGTTTCTCATGTATCGGCGGCACGAAGCTCGTTAGCTTTTTACAAGCTAGCAAGCTCCGTGCCACCGATACATTTAGCCTCGTCACATCAGACCCGGTCAGAGTGGACCACATGAAACTGTTAGAATAAATTCAATAGCGGCTTATAGACAGGTGCACACAATAGTCTGGAAAAAATGGTAACTGTATATAATCCACTGGCTCAACTGTGTGGCTTCAATAGTTTTGTGCTTTGGCCTCCAGGGTTTAAACAATCATTTCTGAATGTGACGGAGGAGTGCACACTGCATGCAGGGGGCGTGGCCTCAGATGATTGAGTGATGTACTTGCATTAAATCTTGTTGTTTTAGCCAAGACTATGCTACAATGTATTTTCCCCAACCATATTTAAGTTCCCTGTTGAGGGCCAACCTTCGATTTTGTAAATTTCTGTTTTATTCCCATAAATTCCTGTTAATTCCCAAGGAAAGTTTCCAACTTTGAAAATTCCCAGAATTTTGCAACCCTATTCCAGATTGATCATCACATCTATTTCCTGATTGGCACCAATTGACTTCAATTCAATCTAAAGTCAAGTCAGTGTCCTTAGTTTTGAGACCCACTTACTTTGTTCATACAGTCTGGTAAAAACCAGAAAATCCTGTAACTATGCCTGAACAGATATTTTGACACTTAATTACACATTTTATACTGGCATCAGCAAGTGATAGTTTGCACAAGGCCTTTCTGGAAAAAAAAGTGCATTGGTCTCAGTGAAGCTTTATTTTTTCTAAAAAAAAAAAAAGAAAGATGTATTTTCATTTAAATTCACTGTCATCAGAGGGAACGTTACTGGCAATCAACCTTAAAACGGCTCCTTTACTTTAGAGAAAATGTATATATCATGAGTCGTGCTTGAGTGGTGATCCAGTGTGTGTGGTTACATTATGAAAGGTTATGGTAACATTTTCAGTCAAGGCTTCTTGCAGCCCTGTTATTGAAAAAGCACATTTTGAATAGATGATTGAATTAGTCACGAGAATTAAAATTAAGCTGCGCATGGGTTAATAGGCAAATCATTGCATGGGCTTTCTCGAGATAGGTGACTGTTAAAGAGCGTATGTGTGTGTGTGGGTGGGAGTATAATGATGTGAGAGCATGTGACAGAGAGAAAGCAATGGTTGAGAGGTGAAGATGGCCAAAGTGACAGAGACAGATAGAGATTTCAAAAGGCTACCGTTTCTTATCAGCAAAGGTCACTCAAGCAATTACGTGACACATTGATTTATATCCCCTGAGGCAAACACTCCCACAAAAGCCAGCACAACACACAAACACACACACACACACACACAGGAGCACGGTATCAATCTGTTGCCCACCCCTAATTATTATTGTTTTCTGTGGAAGTCTTGTGGTTGGCTGAGATCATTAAGGTCTTGGCCACTGGGATGTAGCTGTTTTTAGTATCTTCACTAGAGCTTTGCCACATCCTGACAAGCCAGTCCATTCATTACATAAAACATCCGTCAGTCAATCCTTGCGGCCAGAGGCTCTCTTGTGGCTCTTTGTTTATTGAATATGCATGTTGAACAGAAAGCAAACAGGGTGGTGCCCTGCTCCCTGTCCCTGAGTTTTAGAGCAAGTGTGTGTGAGCTCAAGAAGTTTAGGGGATGTGAGTGAAGGCTGAAAAACTACGTAAGTGTTAATCATATTGTCTGATGTTTTACAAATACATATTGTTTGTGGTCAGACAGACAAGCTTATTCAGGTTTATCCAGACAAGTTATTCGCATAAATAGTGAGTATTTGATTTAAATTTACTTCACTTCATTTAGTTTTTCAATGTATTTCTAAACGAGAAGATTATGGTGCTCATGAAACATTAAAATAAAATGTGTTTAGTTTCTGTTTTTCTTTTTTTTTTGTGCTCATATTATGCGTCACAACATCAGCGACACCCGCCAGCAACAACACAACATAAAATCCGAGTCAACCGCGCCTCAGAGAGCTGCACTTTTATTCAGCGCTGAAGCAAAAATTACACAAAAACAACAGCCTGTAATGTTTCCTTCCTTGTGCGAGTTAACTTTCACTCACTCGCAGCATCCTGTGCTCACCGTGGCTGCACTCACCATCACACAGAGAGCTACAAAACAAAATCCCCGCTTCCTCATACGTCACTCAGGGATTACCCACAAGCCACCTTCTTAAAGGCACAGGCTTGTAACACAGGTAAAGTGAACAAGTGAGGCGTGGGATGCTGGGTGGATGTTGTGGCGCTCACAGGTGGGTGGTGTATCTGCGAGCTCGTAACTCGGATTTTTCCGTCAACACTGCTGCCTCGTATCTCGGAAAACTCGTAAGTAGGGGGCGCTCAGGAGTCAAGATGTTCAAAATGTGTATGTTGCATGCAAGAAAGAAATCATATTCGTTGTACCGCTTCATTGATTTCATGAATGCAATACATAGAATAAAGGTTAAAAAAATATATACGCAGTGTTATATTCATTTTATATGTCAAAAGGGTTTTGCGGTGCTCTTTGCAACCAACTGACTCTTTGAGTGTCTAAGGTTCCCGACCCCTGGTCTACACCATGTTTGGATGTCTGGTCTTTTCTGTGTCGATTAAATGGTTATTACACAGAGACAGGTTTGATCACACATCTCCTATAAATAATCTATATTTTCTAAACATCTGCCCAGAAGGATATTCATTAATTTCATTTCATTTTTCATTAACCTTTATTTACCCAGGAAAGTCCCATTGAGATTAAGAACCTCTTTTTCAAGGGAGTCCTGGCCAAGAGGCAGCAAAGTTACAGCAGTCACAATAAAAACATACAAACGATATTACTCCAAAAATCCCATATTCAAAACAGGACATAAATCAGAGAGCACAAACCTTCACCAAGGTGTAATCCACCTGCACTGGTGCTTTATACTGGTGTTTTCTTGTGGCGAGAAATCAACTCAGTCTTTTTCTATGGGATTAGAGGATTTTTTTTTTTTTTTTAACAAGATCCCATCCTCTGGTCTCGATCAAAATATAATCACTTGTTTCTTGGGTAATACCCTATCTCCTCACAAACACACAATCTCCTTGGTGGAGGTAATGAAATAATCTGGAGCACAGGTATTGTTTCTTCCTCCTGAACTCCATCAAATCTATCTGGGCACTGAACCTCTTATTTCTACTGTCATGTCAAATAAATGATCACAGTGAGTCTTGCAGTCACGTGTGAAAACATCGGCCCATGAATATGTAGCCACATAATCAGAGTGTAAAACAGACACTGACAATATAGGAATATTGTCTGTTGGTTATTTTCTCCTGAGTCTTGTGCTATCTAGTTTGTTCACCTACACCCCACACCTGCACAGTCCAATACATTTCAATCTGATGTCTTCAATCATCTCTCTCTAGCTTTATCTGAGAAGTGCTTCTAATAGTTCAGGGGACTCTGGGAGCACACTGTGAAAACTAAGTATAAAAATAAATTATTTGAATATAGAAACAAACACTAATATGCAGATTGAAGTCCTAACCATTGGTTCTGAGAATCATGTCATCTTTTGTTTCATCAATAAGCAGAAGATAATACTGAGACCACTGTAGAATCCTGTTTCTTTGTAAAATCACAATATTTAAATTTTAAAAAATGAACATGTGCACCTCTATTAAATATTCAAGTAATTTAATGAAACACTACTAAGTACACAATTTTGCGTACTGAATGAGGATAAATAATCTCTGATATTTTGCATGAATGAAAACTTTCAGACATGCAAAGATGAAGTAGAATTGCAGAGTTCAAGTGTGTCAATTATTGTACTTGTATATAACTATGAACTGTTTACGTGATATAAACAGCAGCTTTGGTGTGCTAGCTCCTGCAGCACATGTAATGCATTAGCCTTTTATCCGATTGTTTGCCTATTTGGAGTGATGTTGGTGTAAATAAATTTGAATTTGTCTGGAGTTTTTTTATTACCTAGATTATCAATGAGAAGGAAGTGGCAAGAGAAAAGGGTCACGGAAAGGACAGCCTTTCAAAGCTGACCTTCAATATTTAATTCAGTCAGGAAGTCTTGGAGAAGTGTGAAACGTGCTTTCAGGTTGTTGCTCCAAAATGCCATTCAAAAGTCCAAACCTTGCCATCCTGCACCATTAGCTCCACCACAGCGCAAAATTTCCCTCTCCCAGATTCAATCAAACCATTTTCAGCCACATTTTGCTGCCGTCCTTCCAAAGGCAAAATTTGTGCACTTGCCAGGAGGCAAAGTAAATTCTACTCTGCCACTGAGCCAAAACAACCCTTTTAGATGAATGTGCACATACACACACCCTGAAACACATGCGATACCCCATTTGAAAACATATTTGTGAAAACACAAAAATTGCTCACATCTTGCAAATCTTACCTCCTGCTCTATCCTCAGAAGAGATACAAAAATAAACACAGTCAAACTGATGGATTATATATTAGAGGTACTGTAGTAACTATGTGCATGTGTGTGTAGAGCATGTCCTTTTATGCATTCACACGGCAACCAAATGGTTTATTAAACATCACCGTCTCCTGCACCACTTTCACTGGGTGTCTGTGCTTCTTGGCACTCAACACACAAGTAGCACACACATATACTGTACCTTTCACTGGATAGCATACCAGCACATGAACACACAGCAAGTTTTAGATGAATGATGAGTGAATGTTTATATTCTACACACACACACACACACACACACACACACACACACACACACACACTCACTCTTTTTAAGATCTTTAGTTTTATTCTTTCACAGGGAAAGTTTTCTTAAACATTAAATATTAGTTTTCTAAAAATCACCTCCATCAGGCCGGTTTGATCAGATTTGATTTAGACCACCATGAGCGAGGAAAGTTTTCATCCCGTGTCTCAACTCTCATGTAGATATGGGTGATATGGATGGATCTGTTTCACTGCCTTGTAACTCCTGCTCTATGGCTACATGGGGCATTTGGGGTAACCTAGGAAGCTGATCCCGATGGCTGTCCATGCACAGGAGTGATCATCCTGAAACTCATTTTAGAGACAGTTGGCAGCAGCGGGAGAGACCCAGAGAGACCCAGGAGCCATTTTACACTGAGATTAATCAGGAATTTGTTACCTCAGTCTCCAGAGTCCTGTTCATGTTGTTCATTTATAGTGTGTGAAGCTCAAGACTTCACTTTGATATCTTAAACCGAAGTTTATGGAAACCATAGAGTAACTTCATCACCCATATCACTGCTCCTGGCTTTATTGTGTCCTTTTCACTCTCACACATGTGCTAATATCTGTCAGGGTGAAGAAAAGTGGGGATTTGTGGAATCAACAGCATGGACCTGATATTTCACTGTCACTTTAAGAAATTACTTTTTGTTTTATTCATTAGCACCTCAAGGATTTGCCCAAGATGTACTGCAGCATAATTTTCAGAAAGCAAAAAAGCAAAGTTTTAAACTGTGATCTTAATGTCTGTGGTTTAAATTGTTTTCCATCATGTTGCATCATGTTTACAGAAAACACAGTCATTTGTATATTGTCCCTGTCCTATTTACTTTACTTTAAATTTAATTTGTTTGTGTGGACATGAAACAAAACAAAACTTTTTTGATGAATGCTGTGACGTACTTGCAGGTTAACTGTCGTTGCATAGCAGTCCTAGTTCCTGCAGATTAATATTCTGTTTCCATCATACTTCACGTACAAGGAGCTGTTTTATTACCGGTTACTGTAAATAACTGCAGTCTTGCCGGCTAGATAACAGGGAGGTGACATAAATTAGTAAACATGAAATGGCAAATGTCAAAGTCTGCTCTAGTTGCTTTATCATGATGAGTCATCAAAACAAGCTGGTCACGTTCTGCGAGACTGAAAGCTCACGTTCAGTTTTTTAAATCTCTTCTAAATAGAGATGAGGTTTTGGAAAAAGCACACACTTTTTAATTTTCTTTTTTTCTTGTGAACAGAAGAAATGCACAGATTGAATTGAACTGTACAGTGGTTCATTGTGCACATCACAATAAACTCTTGAAACTTGAACGGAAAGCACTTTAAGCAGAAACATGTCTGTCACAGTTCAGTTTTGTTCTGTTTTTGTTATTTTCTTACTTTAAATTAAAGGATTTCCTCCTTTCCTCCTATGAAATGCACTCAGGCTACCTGACAGAAAAATATCTTATACGTTTTCATTTTTCTTGTTCAAAATGCAGCTTGTACAACAACAGTTCCTCTTGATCAGTTTGAATGTTTGGCTGCGCCTACATTTGTTGCCAATGCCAAACCATCTGCCACAAAGCAACACTGACTCATCAGGCCTGCCTACGCTCTTTTGAGAATCCATAATTTCCACAAGGTACCTCCTTTTTCTATCTAATCTCCATGTACTGTACCTTCTGCAGTATTTCACTGTGGCTCTGCAGCACTGAATCAAACACAGACCTGAGTATGTGGGCGCAGAGTGCTGCAGATAAAGGAGCAGCCGTGGTCGGGAACCTCAGTCCTGCAACAATGTGTGAATATAATGCAGATTTTTGATGAAGCTATAAGTTCCATTCTATTCTATTCTATTCTATTCTATTCTATTCTATTCTATTCTATTCCTGTGCTTTATCTAGCATTGTCTCGTTTGCCTGTTGGACAATTATGTCATGCCCCCAGTGCCCAGACACATAATGACTTGCACGTGTGAAAATGCCCCCACACACACACACACACACACACAGATAGACACACATGGTCTCTCTATGTCCTGGCACCTATCAGCAGTTGATAATTTACATAAAGAGTGGCGACAGTGTTTGCTCTGGTCCTGAGCTGCCAGGAACAGGCAGGGACAGATCCAGTGTCCAGAGGATAAACTAGATGCTCCAGCCTGCTGGTGTCCATTACTTATGATCACACTGATACAGCTGATACCTCACTTAAAAACCTGTACGTCTGCTCACACTCTTGTCGTATCTCCCTGTCTTCTTCGTCTGTGTATATTTCCTCTCTTCTGCATGGAAACACAAATACATGCAACTGTTTGAGATCTAAAGTCCGATCAAATGCCTTCAGACACCCAAGTGTCAACATCAACAGGGACTTAACATTGGACACATCACATCACTGCTGTTATAATGAAGGCCCATCAGCAAGTGTTTGGACTGGGACACCTCAGTACCGTAGAGAGCCTCCTGACAGGCTGCTTCACCACCGTGTTCGAGAGCCGCTCGGACTGTGAGACTCTGCACAGCGCGTCACCTGGTGCGAGCTGCTCAGTCTGCAGATAGTCTACACCCAGCAGCGCCTCAGGAAGTCGCTGAGGATCATTAAGGACAAAACTCACCCACACTACAGTCTGTTCTCTCTCCTCCTCTCTGGTAGGAGATACAGAAGCCACAAATAACAGAGCAGCAGACTAAGGAGCAGTTTCTTTCCTCAGGCTCCTTAACAAATAACCCACAACGCAGCTTGAACATATTTAACAAAGGACAAACACACTCACAAGTGCAATACACTAACTGTGGAATATACCGTCTATAGTGTAAGTGGTTTATGTTTAATTCTCTCATGTTATTGTAGATACTTGATTCGTCTTTTGTCTTTGTATATATTTTACTGTTTTCATTTCTCTTATTTTACTTTATTTATTTTTTAAACTATCTTATTTTTAAATGGGGCACATGATTGTACTTGTCTAAATCTAATATATGTCCCATGAGGCTGAAAACTAAAAATGTGTAAAGTGGCCTCATCATCTCCAATCATTACTGAAGCTTGACCACAGACAAAGTTTAGGGATAAACCTCAGGAGCAAATCTGAGGCCATGCTCTCAGGATGTCTGGCTTCATCTGCTTCATACAGCCACACTTAGGTGCTGTGTGACATCACATATCAAACAAGGAGTGCCTGAGAAATGTCTTTTATCCATTTACAATAAAGAAGGGTGGTGCACTAAATTACAGTGCTGATGGCCATTGTCTCGTATGTGCAGTATGTAGTAAGGGTTTGACAAAGGGAGAATAAACATCAGAGGATGTGCACACATGTGAGTATGAAAGCAGAAATCCACATTTGTCCATCAAATAATAAATAATCTTCTTCTTTCCAACATCTTTAGGAGCTGAACTTTGCGACTGTGAAAATGCCACTCGTGCTGACTGCAGTTATGCCTCTTCATAAAACACCAGGGGTTGGGTGACACTAGCTTTAGACTTGAGAGCGGCCAGACTGCACACTAAACCACGCACACACATACTTGCATGTACGTAAACACACTCTGTGAACCCTAGTGGCATGTCTGCAATCAACTCCTCTAAGCCTCTAAGGTCATCTCTGAAACTTTAACACTTGTCACTAGCTCTCTCACTAACACACACACACACACACACACACAAGTTAAAAAAGTAAAAGAAGTAGGAAGATGTATTTCCT
>OOFC01004969.1:22218-40998 GCA_900323345.1 Pseudochromis fuscus
CCCCCCCCCCCCAATTTTCTTCTGACTGTCACTTTGCCAGCTCTTATAATAATTATAGCTGTTGGCCATCATAAAAAAAGCTGTTACAGAAATAACCGAGGCCTTAGTAGACTGCAGATAGTGAGATGCGTAGGTAACTCTAACCATCCGGTCGTACTGAGGTACAGTCAGATGTGTTAATACCTCAGGAGCATCGTTTAGAGAATGTATATCCTACTAATAAACTGAAGGGTAGAGAAGTATTAAAACTTTAAAAAATTCTATGTCACAAAAATAACATCTTGAAATTCAGTTTGTCAGTTTCTCAGTCTGCAAGTGAGGAAACCAAACCCGCTGAGTTAAGGAGGAGTTAAAAAGATACACATTGTGGGACATTCATAAGCTGATTCCAGTGTGTTCGCATTTGGTTAATTCATGTAAACACAAGTAAAACTAACTGAAGTTAGGTGATAAAAACACATACCACACTTAACTGTAGGGAGAGACTGTGGCTATGAAAAACAAACCATTTGATGAATGGTTTGTACAAATTGATTTCGTGCACTTAAGAAGTCAGTTGTCATAGTTACAGTCTCCTGGTTACTTAAGGCTTGTCTCCCATCATGCAGCCTGATGGGAGCTTTTAAAGTACCAACTATAACGTTCCAGCATGCATTAATGATACACAGCGCCCTCTGCCTGTGACAACTACCAACTACAGAAAATGCTGAAGCAGCTCCGATTTTAAATAAAGTTTATTTTGTTTATACATTCGCCTAAACATGGCCGCCCTAGCAACCACTCGACGCGATGAAAAGCGTTGCTCGGTATCTATCTCAAAGCTGTTTTGTGCATTTGTTATCGATATATATTCACATTAGGGAGACGATAATATTTTAATCATGTTATATGTTTTATGTTTTTGAAAGAGCAGCCGATATTGACAGCTAACGAGCTAGCGTACGTTAATCGGGGCTAGTTAACGTTAGGAAAGTTAACTATAATAAGGGGAAACGTTTTATTAACCTTTGGTTTTGTTAAATACACTGGTTACTGACATACTGTAACCCAACTTTATTAATTATTGTAACTACTGTGGATAGTTTGCCTGATGTTTTATAATTGTAACTGTATTGGTCTGTCCGATAATGGATGCCTGTTGTTTTACCTAGTTACACATCGTGCATTTTCAGAGGGACGGATGATCTATTATCGCGCGTTGTGTTGGTAAAGTTTAAAAGGCCTCAATATAGGTTAATTTTGTAGCTAAAATGATATCTTTTGCGTTTTGCGTCAAGCAATGGGAGGGAGACTCCTGTGCCCAGCAGCCCTGTGCATCATCCCCAGTTTGCAGTGACAGTGTGGATCACAGGCTGGCCAAACAGAAAGCTGCACAGTTTCTCAGGGAAGCAGACAAGCACAAGAGGCAGTAAGTGATACTCGTTAGGATTCGTATATATCTAACTCTTTCCGTACTTAAAAGAATGATACGAATACCCTACAAAAATTGAAATCCAACAACTATACAGTTTTACTTCAGAATGAATGTATTGCATAATAATTTAAGGGGTTCGTTTTGCTTAGTCCTGCTCTGAGTTTCATCTGTGTTTGTGTATTGCTTTTAGTCTTGGTTATTTCTCACTAATCGTTCCTGTAGTAACCAGTTCACTAAACCACACTGTAATCATGTACCTTTTCCCTTTTCATAGGATTGAAAAGTTAGAGAAAGAGAGGACACTAAGTGCTCAATGCAGAAAGAATGGCTGGACAGATGTGTGTGGAGAACTGGAAGACTACGAGAAAATGCTGGAAAAAGAAAGAAATGCTGAGAGTGAGTCTTTTTGCGCTATACCGGCAATCCCCCCTGACTTTTAATGTAGGGTGACGGGGCCTCTCAGCCAGGACTTTTACCACGGCTTATAAAACACTCTACTGTCTTTAGATAATAAGACTTTTTATTCTTTTCACTTATAATGGCACTCTCTAGAATTGGAGTAAACCAGTGTTAAATGAAACATCTTTCCACATCACCTCGCCTCTGTAATAAAAACTGCCTTCATTATAATCTTGTATTCTTTTCTTTACTATGTCAGGGATGAATCTTCAAAAACAGCTGGTCAAGATTCATAACAGTGTGAAGAAATTTCAGAGACATCTAACTGATGTGAAACCAACTCCTGAGTGTAAGTTTTGTATCCAGCAGTGTTTCTGCATAACACATACATATAACAGTAAATCTGTTATTCATTCAGCCTTCTATTGTGAGACATTAACAATTTTCTTGTCATCATAAATATCTATCTGTGCTGGTCTATTGCATCATTATAAAAGATGTAAAACAGCAGCAACAATAAAAATAAAATCAATTTAGGACTGATTGTAAGTAATGTTTTTGATTTTCTACTTGAATTTCCAGTGATTGAAAGACTGAAGGAAATAATGTCAGAGGTGGAAATCTCAATTAATGGGCTAAAGGAGCAACAGCGGTCATGGTAACAGGATACACTAAACAACAACAACTACAATTGGACTTAAATAGAATCTATTATAAAATAAAATGCACTTTAACATCTTAACCCATGTAATTTGTAATGTTAACCTGACAGCATATATGAATAAACATGAGAATTGAATACAATTGAAAATATTACGACTATACATTCTCTGTGTTTCATTGTTCCTCTCAGCTTGGAGGAGTTTTTGAAGGAGGAGAGAGTGTGCAGACAGGAGATCACAGCTTATGAAAAAAAGATTGAAAACTGGAGCCTTGCTGTCAACTCAAACCCCAAGTTACCCACAGATCCCACTGTTAAGGTTTGTCACTCTTCATCTTCCTCCTTGCTCTATTTTCTCTCTCGTCCATGAGTTTGCAATGAAGTGAAGCACTTTGTTCATTGTACTTTTTTCTCTTTAAGACCAAACCTCCTGACAGCAACTTCCCTCCAGAGGTCAGAGCACTGGAAGCTTTTCTGCAGAAGACAGGTGGTCCTCATGGTGGCTGGGACCAATATGACCACCAAGCCTTCCTTAAAGTACAAAAGGCGTTATTGTCATTCTGTCTCAGTAATTTGTTAAACTATTCTACCACCTTCCACTTGCAGATCATTGCACACAATGACTAAATGCCACTCCTTAAAATAACACATTTCACTTCTGGCAGTTTCAACAGATGTTAAAGGATCATTGCCTCAAAAATCTGGTCTGACTCACTCTAATCTGCTTTACTCGCAGGTCTGGACAAAGCACAGCGGGCAACCAGCCTACAGGAAAGAGGCCAAACTGTACCTGCCTGGTAAAACACTGGAGGATATAGAGCAACATGAGGACTGGTATCAAGAGCTGATCTACATGCAGGACAGAAAGAGAGAGGTAGAGAACTGTGGCAAAACATGTATGAGCTCATACAATCCTCAGTGAGCTGTGAGGATCATGAGAACTGACGTGTGAAGATTAGACTGAAGGAAGAATGCTGATTGCTTACTATGCTACGTGTTCCTGACATTTAAGTCACACGACTGTGAACTTTTAAAGTGAACTGGATATAGACTATACCATTTTTTATTTTTAGAGTAGTAAAAAAATGTTGGTGTTGGGATAGTACTGTTCTAGTTAAATGTGCACCTCTGATCTGTGGAGGGAACTAAAATTTTAGCAAAAGATTTATGTCTTGTATTTTACTGTGGAGAGCTGACACAAGTCCACAGAAAACGATGAAAGAATGACGTAATAAACATATACTGTACTACTGTCAGCTCAGTTTTATTAAAGGCCTTTTGGGTCCTGGTTGTATGTATAATATATGTCAACCTTTGCTATTGATTGATTGGTTTTCATTATTATTATTAACCTCAGTTAGAACCAGCTTTGTTATGGTCAGAAAGAGTTTTTTTGGAAGTTGTGTTACTGTCTTCTTAGTATCTTGTCAGATCCAATTTTACTACTTATTTTAACCAAGGCTATTCAGCGGTGGAAAGCCAGCAAGCATCGAGAGCGTGAAAGCAGGATACAGAGTCAGGAGAAAACACAGGAGGCAGAAAGGATGGAGAAGGAGGCCAAGAGCCAGGCCCAACAACACAGGTGAGTCAGAAGTGGAAGAGAATATAATAAAGAACAGAAAAATGACATGGAGCAGGTTTTGATTCTGTGGATGAATCAGTAAAATGCACCCTGAGTCCCAGCAAGCACTCAGATTGGTCATCTTAAATTAATCTGTCTCTCTTATGTGTTCACGTTTCTGTCCAAGGACTGAAGAGGAGAGGCGGGAGGTGGCACGGCGACTAGAGGAATGGAAGGAAGAGAAGAAGAGGAAAGAGGTGGTGGAAGAGGAGCAGAGACTGGCTGAGGACATACTGAAGAGGAAACAGGCAAAGGTGTGTAGTTGTAGTTACTTACCATCATCAGGTGTTGGTATGTGATTATCAGTGTCAGTGTCGTGTGATTTATTTTACATACAAAAGAAAATATGAAAATCAATACATGAAAACAGGTTTATGGTTGGTGCCCTCAACAGTTATTTACCAATCAAAATGATTGCTATTCATTAGGAAGAGCGCCGCCGCCAGCTGGAAGTGAAACTGGCCATCGAGGAGCACCTCCGATTGAAGAAAGAGGAAGAGGAGCAACAAGAGAGGAGGAGGAGAGAGGAGGAACAGAGAGAAATGGAGGAGAGGAGAAGGGAGGCAGCAAAGGATATCAAACGCTTTAACGAAAGGGTAAGAAGTCTGAGAATTGCAGTGATTTAACTCAGGGTTTAGATGTTAAACAGCAGGTCTGTGTGGGTTAGAGCACAGTTTTGGTTCGATGTGGTGTCATCTTACTGTGTAAAATACAAAGCTCAGTCGTGCCTTTCTGCAGGACCTTCACAAGGTGGAGGCAAAGCTTCATGAAAAACAGCTGAGGGAAAGAGAAGAAGAGGAAAGGCAGAGGAGAATCACTGCTCAGTTAAAGGAGAAGGTAATGACTGTACGGTAAACAGTCATAGGAAAAAAATATTTTAATTCATCACTTTAATATCTTTAAGAGAAATGTTGCTTGAGGAAAATGTTGATTTGTTTGTCAATCAGGTGGAAGGTCATGTTAACAGAGACCCCTCCAGGCTTATCCGTCCTACAAAGGGATGGCAGGAGCGGATGAAACACATTGGACCTTCAGGGAACGGGCCCGTCCTCCAGATGTTTCATAGGTCTGATCTCCTGTACTTTATACTGCTTTCTATTTTTGGTAATAATAGGTGATTGCTTGTTAAGTCACTGAAATCCTCTGTTGTTTTGTTGCAGAGCTGTGCCCACTTGGAGACAAGGCCTGTGATGAATCCAACTGCAATGTCCTGAAATGCTTTCACAGTGTTTTCTGATTTTTTTTAATGGAAATTATATTAAAGATAGACTTACACACTGGACTTAACTACCTAACTGTGCCTGTATTTGAATCAAAAACCGTATAAGTGGGACTCAAACTTAGGCTAATAGGCTAATATTAGTTTGATCGACAAGTCTGGTGTCCAATGAAGCAGTGCTGAAGTTGAGCCTCATACACATTGGGCAGTGTCCTCATGTTCAAGGGTCAGACCCATCTCCTCCCTCCTACCATCATATCCAAATATGGTCACTTCTAGCTCCAAACAACCAACATGGTGGTATTCAAATGCAGATCTCCTGGCTTCAAAATGGGAGTCTCCAACTAATGGGTTACGTCACTCTTGCTTGGTCTATTTCTATATACAGTCTATGATTTTAGTGTACTATGTGCTGCATGTCTAAGGCTGTACAGTCATTAAATAAACTCATTTTATTTTAAATAAAATATTGCTATCACATTATTGTGTACACTTTAGAAGTTTATGTCTTTTATGAGAGCGTTTTGGTGAACTGGTAATAACGTGTTAATTGGCCAGTGATCCACTGGTGTTTACTATGCATTATCGAGTAAGTTCAGACAAGCAATGTCCAAAAATACAGTCGATCCAATGTGTACTGTTTGTGTGTTGCTCCAAACTTTCTGTACAGTGCCGTGTACTGTGAGCTTTTACTTTGAAAAGCAATCATACCGGAAAAGATTCCTCATAGGTGCGGATGCAAAGATGGCGGAAGAGGAGAGCCAGTTTGAAGAATTTGAACAAATAGACTTTTTAAGAGATCGACATGTACGGTTCTTCCAGAGAACCCTTCAGGTATTACCCGAAAGATACGCGTCGCTGGAAACGACCAGGTGAGTCCAGCGGAAGGAAGGAAGTTGCGGTAGTTTGTAGTTTATTTGTTTTGTGGAAGAACTTGATTAGCATCCGAGCTAGCTGTGGTTCACCTGCAGTTTGGGCGTCCTGTGACATATAGTAGTCGGCGTTGGGTTAAAATTATCGCAATATTGAGGCTCATTCGAGGCAAAGTGGTCAGTTAACTGGCGCAGGTTGTTCACTTGTAAATTTAACTCTCTTCTCTCCAGTTGACTCAACTTTTACAAGCTCGTGTTAACTTAACCAGCAGCTAGCTTTAAGCGCTAGCTAACGAGACTGTGTCAACCGTTATCTTAATGTTTGGATTTTATCATCCAGTGTTCAGTTTATACAGTTTACATTCCCTCTGATTTGTTCTGTAGCTCTGCCCATGTAGTTATTACTCCTATATGAGGCTCATTCTGTCCTCTAATTTTTGATTGAGTAAATAAATAATAATATTTTCCTTCTTTCCAGGTTAACTATCATATTTTTTGCTCTGTCTGGTCTCGATGTGCTGGATGCCCTCGATGTGGTTGATAGGAACATCATGATTGAATGGATCTACTCACTACAGGTTCTACCCACAGAGGATCGTGAGTCTTTTATCTTCTTCACTTGTTCACACCTGACTGAGTTTTTAAAAGATTAACTTACAAAAAGGTTTACATAAAAAAAGTATTCACTGTCAAAAATAATTCATTTACAAATAAAAAATCAAAAGAAAGGTGTCACAGCACATAATATTGACATGAGTAAGTTATTACATCTGTCAGCATTAAGATGCTTTCCACATTTAAGTTTAACTAGTTTATTACTAATTCCAGTGACACGAGAAAAGATGTTGAAAAGAGCTGAAAGCTGACATCTCCTGTAACAACATTCCTCTCAAAAAGTTGAGGGACATCAAACAAAATGATTTAGAATAGAAAATACTTTATTCATCCCCTTGAGGGAAATTCAAAGTATCCGCCAGCTCACTTAGAATAAAAACCACAATAACATCAATCACAACAATAAAAAAGAGGAATAAAATCATTGTTTTCTCTCAGTTAGAATTTCAGGGCTTTTCCCAGCACTGATTCAGAAAGACAGAAGAAAGACTCAGTCTATCAGTAAAAACCCTCAGGCGCTCGCTAAAGAAGGGTGCTCTTCATTGCTGGAGCAGGCACAGATGTAAAAGATTTCTAATTTCCTTATTTGTGAATGTTTTTTGTGTGAAAACGACAGAAGCTATAAGAATAAATTGAGGTATTTCAAGTAAATTATTATATTATATTAAATGTAAAGGTCGACGGTGTTGTCAGGATGGGACAGAAGGACCTCCTGGATGGAGGATCTAGGGAAGTTAAGGTCATTTAATCATGAGGTCATTAGATTTTATTCAGGCATACCTTTCAGAATAGTGTTGTCAGAATTAAAAGCCTTCAAAACTGGGCTCCAGGTGTTGTCCTCAGTTAACCTGATACAACTGTACCTTTGTTCATTAAGGCAACATTGGACTCTAAAAATTTAATGACTTGTTTTCTTTCTTTAACAAGCCACTCTGCCATCTGTTTAGATGCCCATTTAGTTAATTATTCAGGACATCAGCAGAAGTCATGAAGGGATAGCTGTGCTTGATTGGTCTCAGTTTTTTTTCTGCTGCCATATGTTTGGTGTCTGGCTGCTTTCTTGTCATTAGGTGTGAAAATACAGCTTGGGAGACACCTGGGATTTCTTAATGTGTCATCAGTATGGAGATGCAGTTTTGTTATGAAACTTTTGGGATTTTCAGCAGTTCCTGATGGAGGTGTTGTTGCTGTCAAACTGAACGCAGGTGCAGCAACTGAATTAATCTGAATAAAATGTGTCTGTGTCTCGGGGCAGATGAGTCCCGTCCCCGACGTTGTTTTCCTGTTCAAATCAAAAAGTCACAAAGACAGCTGTTTTACAGTATTAATATATTGGGGGGAGACATCACTATTAAATGTACAGGTGTTAAATGTTGAAGCACAATGTGTACTCTGACATTTTGTCTGTGTGATTTTGCTGTATCTAGTGTTTCTGTCTTGGCCAGGAGGTGGCAGCAGTGCACTTTGTTTTTGTTAACTTGAGCATCTCTGCAGCACCTTACTGAAGGTCAATCCAAACTAATGAGACCTAGTTTATGACACAGAACAGGAGTGTTCATGCTCCACTTCCTCTTGATGTTTACCAGTACATAATGCTGAACATTTCTTACATCTCTACCTGTCCTCCTCTCATTATCTTCTTCCAGAATCCAATCTGAGTCGTTGTGGGTTTCGAGGATCATCACATATTGGTATTCCTTACAGCACTAAGGTACTGCTATTTCTTACCTTACAGGGTTTTTATATGTCCCATCATTTTACAGTAATCTAAATATATACAGTTTTACTTCTGTGATCCCATGTTTTTATCTCATTAGCATAAAACGGAAAATGCTTTGATTTCAAACCGTTTCAATCGCTGAACCGATTCGTTCTCTCACATTGGGGCGTCTGGGCCTTTTCCAATTTATTAGCATCATCCCTGGAGCTGAAGGATTAGCAGTCAGTGCTGCTACTATTGCATTCACGATCACTTGTATTTTTGCTGTAGTGGTATGAACAGTATCAATATCATTCCAATACTTTCCTCAGGGTCCAGGAGTGCTCCATCCATATGACAGCGGCCACGTAGCCATGACCTACACTGGGCTGTGCTCCCTGCTAATACTGGGAGATGACCTGAGCCGAGTTAATAAACAGGCCTGTCTGGCTGGTCTCAGAGCGCTGCAGCTGGAGGACGGCAGGTCAGGACACACTTGCTCTTATACTGATTTTCACTGGCACTTTATCTCTGACTCAAATACACCTGGGGTAATGTGAACACTCACAGTCCAAACGTTGGCAGTTTTTTTTTATTGTGTTTGATGTGTACATATCCAGAATATAGTCAGTGAGCTAATTTTCCAGTTGTTTGCATCACTTTCCTGTCTTTATGGTTTTCTGTGTCCTCTCGCTTTCAGTTTCTATGCCGTGCCAGAAGGAAGTGAAAACGACATCAGGTTTATCTACTGTGCAGCCAGCATCTGTTACATGCTGGACGACTGGTCGGGCATGGACATCCAGAAAGCAATCGAGTACATCCGAGGAAGTTTGGTGAGTAGATATTTAAAAATGTTGAGTTTTTGCTGCACCTGGTATTCAATGAGATGCTATGAAAGAAGGCCCACAGGACCCCACCCCCTCCCAAGTATACAACTACAGTCTCTGCGCCAGTCAATGCAGTGCTGCAGCACTTCAATGAAGAGAATGGGCCACCCACCTTCAGGAGGTGGCACTCTGCCTAGAAATACTTCATTTATAATAAATGGAGGGGGGTGAGCAGTGCATCATGGTCTTAAAGCTGCAGCGTAGGATTTTTCCGCCCCACCAGGAGAATAGACATGCTCAAAGTCTATATGAAACTTATATTTTTGTCAGATTATTGGCTGAAAAACAAACATGGCAGCCAAAGTAAGTTTGAGTTTAATTGATAATTTAATTAAAAATGATCATAATAAAACAGGACTTAGAGACATCAGCACAGTCCTTTTTTTTGTTGTACAATTCGGCTCCTCAGAGCAGAGACATGGTCCCATTCATCTCTCAGCCTCAGCTTATATTCAGCTCGGCATTTAACACAACAGTGTTTTATTACAGAGTTATTCATTGTTTGCATGGGTGTGTATGCAACATAACCACTCTCTTTTTTTTCACACACACTGAGAGAAAGAGAAGTGTTAATTAGATGACTGTAAATCAAGACTGGAAGTATATTTATCCACCGGCTGCTTACTTGATGGATGGTTTCCAAAATGTCTTTGGCAAAGCAAGTTAGTTGTCGGTGAATGTAAGTACACAGAAAGCACCAGATGATGGGTGGTTGTGTGTCAGAGCACCTGGAACAGTCGCCAAGTTTACCAGCCACACTGGAAGTTTCACTTACATTTGTTTGGCGCCAGGGGTCCATTTACCAACCTTCTTGTTACAGTCTGACCAGACAGACAGAAAAGGACGAAACACTTTTTCCCCAAGTGACTGCCATCTGTTGTGTGGTATCATTGTATGAACTGCTGCTTATAGTAGGGAGTTGTTTTGTGTAAAATAGCTTTAAGTTACATCACAGTTATGATGCAGTTCTGCTGTAAAACTGTAATTTCATCCAGGTTTCTGAAACCTGTTCCAGCTTCCCATTTGTAATCTCAGAACGAGGTCACAGAGCCTGCTCATTCATCATTGTTCGTTATTTTTAGCTGCTGTGTGCCATAAAAAGAAGTTGGTTTAGACTGAAATACAACTAAAGCATGTGGGACTAATCCAGTTTTCATGCTATTATTTATAATTAAACCTTAATTTAAACCTTAAAAACGTCTTTTAAAGCTGGACTGTCTCTTTGTGTATGTTCCTGCATCCTGAAGCACACTGCAGATTTTTTATTGACTGACTTTGAATGCAACACAAATAAGTACAAGAAAAGAGGAAAGGTGATGGTGGTGTTTGGTTATGGTGACATCTTTACTTTTACTTTTAAATGCTGTCTTTTTTCAACACGCTCAGTGTAAATAATAATGCATGTATGCAGTGAATGCATGTATTTCCACCTCTTCTGTTACTAAAATTTAAGGAATGATTTGCCGTTGAATGTTTTTTCTTCTTTCTCTCCAGTCGTACGACAATGGGTTTGGACAGGGAGCTGGGCGAGAGTCACATGGTGAGTGCATCCAACTTCTAATGGTTCTTATCACAGATACTGGGTTTAATACTTAAGTCAGAGTAGTAAGAGTGAAGATTTAAATGCTTGTAAGCCCAAATGTATGAATAACAATTAGGTTTTTGAGTTCATATTAGGTCAGAAGGTTTGTGGGAGCGTTACAGTAGAGGGCATGAAAGTAGCTGGTGGGACTACCTGCTTTTAAAGGATTAGCCATTAAAATCCATCTCCACAGATACAGTACATTGTTCTCATTAATCCCTCCCCTGCTCAAATTAAACCTTGTTATTCAGGCACAAAAGCCTTCATCCTACACACACACACACACACACACACACCTCAAAGCACTGCTCTGGAACATATCCACAGTCACCTTTTCGAAGCATTTTCTGTGAACATTGTGACATGCTGTAAATGTATAAATTAAATCTATAAAATCCAAACTGCTCGAAGGGAAAAATTCGAGAGCATCTTAGTAATTTCCCTCCTTGCGATAAATTTGACTTCTGTGATTACAGGCTTCATTGAGACTCGGTTCTCCTGCCAGCTCTCTGTCTGAAAGCTGATTACACGTCAGTAGAGATACAGAGTAGATGCCCATTACCCATCTACCCCCAACTATGTGTTTGTTTTAGCACCAAGACCTCCCACACTGGGTGCCCCCACACTTTAACAGTTTTGTTGATAATTGCGTGGTTCAGTATGTGAAACATGGCATTATAGAAACTATGTTCCACGCTAGGAAATTACCTTTTTCAGTGGGTTTGTATTTAGTCTTTGGTTTTCATCATACGACTTCCTTTTCTGTTTCTATCATTTTCTTCTTCTTCAGACTTTGTACCAGGGGTGTGCATCTCTCCACTGGAAGATGATCTGATGTGTATCTATTAGATACTGGGGCTTTGATTTGATTCAGAGAGTTAGAAATATGTTTTTAATTTGGGATGATTTCATGTGATTTGTTGCACTCTGATGCACTTCTTTACAGTTACTTCAAGTTATGTATTCCTTTATTTCATTACAAAATAGAATAAGACAATTTTAGAAAAGTGGCAATAGTTGGGATTCACTGTCTTAATTTAGGTTCATTCACTTCATGAATCACCAAGGAATCCCAAGCATTTTTAATATTTTATGGGGAGGGAAAAACAAATAGAAATTCAGAGTTACATGGCATTAGGCCCTGTTCATACTTGGTTTGTTGGATATGTCTCGGTGATCAGATCACAAGTGGACTAAACAGTGTGAACAACCACCAAAACTGATTGATCCAATCACTCAATCACCTCACATGCGGAGGTGGTCTGGGACGCATGTGACCACATTCCTCTTGTAGTGTGAACACTAATGGGTCCTGTTGTGTCCTCAATAAGGACGTGACATAAAATGCAGCTGCTCGCCTTGTGTTTAGTGTCCTTCATCTTACCCTGCACTGATTTGCAACTCCCAGTTGCAGTATTCTGTAATGTATAATAGTTCCTGGATTATTATACAAGAGCTGGCGAATTACCTGATAACTGTGCGGCCCCGACGTTGCCATAGTAACATCCCAACACAAGTGGTCTTCAGGATGGTTTGGAGACAGATGTTAAATACAGGTGTGAATACAGATTCGTCTCTGCTGTCCCCTTGTGATCCGATCATCTTAAATGCAAAGTCTGAACAGGGCTATTGTGTTTATTACCTCTACGGTAGAAAAAAATACTTAGTACGTTTTGACATTGCGAGACTTGCAAAGGTGCCTCACTTTGGCAGTTAGGAGGAGAAATATGAAAATACCACCTGAGAAACTCTCTATTATTTGTTATTTGTTGAATAATGTACTGTGGCCTATGAGGAAAAATTGTTACATTCAGATGTGAATATTTGTGAAATTGCCTAAAGTGGTGTCAGAAAGGTGCTTTTTAAAAGTTTCTTTTTAATCACCTATGATTGTCCCAAACCTACTATCAGAATAAATTGTTGTTTTCTTTCATATTTCTATGAATCCCCTCTTCCTGTGCCTCCAGCAGATAGAGAGCTAGACCTGGTTGATTAGAGGTCTCTGTGAGACTATGGCAGATTTACACCCCTGACCCACACACTTCACCCCACCTCTAGTTTGTTTCCCTCTCACACGTGAACAGTCAAACACAGATAAACGGACAGACACGGTGCAAATGTTTTTAGGGGTCATGGTGATAATGAAAGCAGCCGACAGCTGTGTTGCAGAGGGTGATTGATATTTACTGCTTGTGGCTGCCACTGATAACTCCCCATCATCAATCAGTGAACACACTCATGTTTGTGTTGTATTCATATGAAACACAGGGCAGCTGTATGTTGTTATAACTCTGAAGAGAAAGTGACAGCAGCAACACGCTGTTAATTATTTAGCTTTAAATGGGCCCACATGCAGACAACCCTCTGTTTTTACTGCCGGGCCTTGTAATCATCTGATTGTCTGTCATCAAAACGTGTTTGTGTGAACCACTGGAACCACTTTCCTACTTTAAAGCATTGTCAGAAATCAGTAACTCATTTCAAATGGAGTTGTTGGTGTTATGACTTGCACATATTCACTGTTATGATGTCTTGTCAGGGGTTTGGAGAGAAATCTCACCTTCAAAAGACCAGTGAGTGGTTTACAGCTCCTCACAGCCACATTTCAGCTGTTTTGGCTCCCAGTCAGCTTTACAATTGATTTTAAAGATTTTATTGTTTGGATTCAAGTCTTTAAAAGGGTCAGCGCCGTCCTACCTGTCTGACCTTTAAGTTTGCACACTCACACTCACATTGAGGTTACAGCTCTTTGTTGTAGCTGTTGCTAAACTGTGGAGCGGCCTGCACCTCCTAATTAGATCTTCTCAGATGCTTTTTAAACCTATCTTTTATTCATTGGCTTTTAAACCAGACTGTGTCAAGACTTTGTTTTAGAGGTAGGGGATTACCTAAGGAACAATTTTAATTGAATTCTAGAAATTCCACAAAACAATTTATAATTAATGATATCGCAACAATGTTCAGTCTATAGCATCAGCAGAGCCGGGTGATGTCCTGGCAGAGCTTTGTGCTTTGTGCTTTTTAACTCGTGTGTCTCTGTTGTTTTTATTTGTTCCTATTTTACAGCACCTTGGTAAACAGCTGTTCTTTTTTCATGTTTTTAATAAGCTGACTTTTGACTTGACTCATGTGTCCAGGCGGCTGGACGTACTGCGCCATCGCCTCTCTGTGTCTGATGGGTCGACTGGAGGAGGCGCTGAGTCAGCGGGAGCTGGACCGGATCCGACGCTGGTGCATCATGAGGCAGCAGAGCGGTTTCCACGGGCGCCCCAACAAACCTGTAGACACATGCTACTCCTTTTGGGTGGGAGCTACGCTAGAGGTAAGTACTGTTGCAACACACACACACACACACCCTTCTGCGTGCATTGACATATTTACTTCATTAGACTATTTTTACTCTTTTTCTGCATTTTTACAGTAGAATAGATTTGACATTGAAGTGTCCTGTTGTGCGCTAAATACACACACCAAAGAATGTGTGAACAAACATTTCAGCATGTGGGTCACAACTATGCTAGAGGTATGTACATGAACACACATGATCCAGAAAACTGAGCTAAACAGTGATGAGTAAGCCAGGGACACACACACACACACCCATAAGCAAGTGTGATGCAGGAAAATAGTGAATTTCTGGGTCAGAGCTGTGCCAGAGGGACAAAAGTGCACCATCAGACAAAATATTTGTATATGGTAAACATGCAGTATGGCCGGATGTTTTCTCCACTGGTTTCTGTGTCTCGTTCTCTAAATGCAACGTGCAAACATTGGAACAGAAAATGTATTTTAAACAGATGAAAATAACTAACAGCTGTCAGGATTTTATCAAATACATGTGTTTGGTTTGCGAATAATATGTTAAAAGTTTTCTGTCTCCTGTCCCCAGCTGTTAGACGTGTTTCAGTACACAAACTTTGACAAGAACAGGAGCTTCATCTTGTCCACGCAGGACCGGCTGGTGGGGGGCTTCGCCAAGTGGCCGGACAGCCATCCAGGTGATTTCACTTTTGATTCCACAGGAGTGAAGTGGAGCTGAATGGCGAGTTTGATGTCTAATGATTATGTAGAGGTTGCAGGTTATTTGTTTGTAGCGTCAGTAGTTTTGATTTCTTTGATTTTTTTTTTTTTCTCTCTTCTGGCTGAAGAGTTTGAACCTGGTCCTCCACAGGTGCAGAGAGGTCAGGGCGGAGTTGTTGTTTAGATGTTTTACTTGATCAATGAAAAAGCTCCTGTAACCCTAAACTTCAATCGTCGACCTGCTTGTCTGTGTGTGTGTGTTTGTGTTTGTGTGTTCTTGCTCGCCCTTGTAATGTGTAATTGATGAGGCGATTGTTGGTAGGTAGCCCGAGGACACAGGAGATGGAGCTCCTCACGTTACAGGAACACGGCAGTGGAAGATACAATGTGGTAAAATAGACGGTGTGGTCACAAAGCCCTTTGAATATAACTGAACAAAGGAGAGGTTTAGGAAATCAAAGGGACTCGACTGCAGCTCGGGCACAGACAGCAGTGGCAGTCATGCACGGCTACTGATGTTGGGGAAGTGGTCTGAGAAGGTTGGAAGATAACAATGAGGTGGGACAAAAGATGGTGCTGAGTATTTGTTCAGCAGATCTGCAGCACATGTGCTCTGAAGGTGTGACGCAGCCTGGGTTTGTTGGAGAGGGAGGTCAGGTCATTAGGACGACAAGACGGGATCTGGAAAGTTTCTCAGATTTTGATTAATCTGCGGATGTGTCCCTTGGAGTACAGACCTAATATGAACTGAGAACAGCTTCTAAATCCTAACGTGAACTGCGATTGCATCTAAACTGTGAGAGAGATTGAAACACAGGATCAGTCTAAATAAGTCCCATTTAGAGTTTAAATGACTCTTCTATTTCAAAGTATGCCAGTACGATGGGGCTCCAAAGAGGGCGTGGTTTGATCACTTTTTCCTGTCTCCATTGCAAATTATTATTATTTTTTTCTCGATTTTCATAAACTGCATAATCACTTAGAAAAGTCATAGCACACCATTCCTGACCAAGCCGGACGTTTCGATATGTGTATATACCGTATTTTCCGGACTATTGAGCGCGCCTGTCTATAAGCCGCGATTGAATTTATTTGAACAGTTTCATGTGGTCCACTCTCACCGGGTCTGATGTAACGAGGCTAAATGTATCGGCGGCACGGAGCTTGCTAGCTTATAAAAAGCCAATGAGCTTCGTGCCGCCGATACATGAGCCACACCGGTGTTTAAGCGTTGGAAAAAAGTAGCGACTTATAGTCCGGAAAATACAGTATTTTACCGGTATTTTTCAAAGCTGCAGGACTATTTTGCATCTATAACAATAGCAATGCATATACATTAGTACTTTCAATTCACGGTTCTAGAGAAGGTTGATTATTCAAAAACTTGGGTCAGATTATAAAAATTTGCTGTTGCTTACAAAGTATGGTGCAGTAATTACTTTGAAAGGTTTCTGTGTTGGACATTCAGGCTTAGACTTGACAGTATGAAGATGAACAACTGTTTGCTCAACAGAACAACAGAAAGACTGGTCCCTGCTGTATCTCAGTCTTTATAATCCAGGCAGCAGGCAGGTGTCATGACTTAAAAACACCCGTCACAATTTTACAGTCGAAATTAAAAATATCCTTATTAATCAAATCTGTCCTCAAACCTTGGACTGATGCAGACATCATCTCTGCTCAGCCTTGACCCTGAGCCCTTATTGGCTCCTGATTGATGCAGCTAATGGCGCCTTGATTGATTCTGATGTCCGTGTCCAATCATCTGTCTTTTCATTATAATTCAATTACTGCTCCATTTACTGGCCCGTGCAGCTTTTACTGTGGTCCCATGGGGAGGGAAACGGCCACGGGGCCACCAAGCGTGCATTATTTATATCTAGTTAAAGGTGCAGTACAACTAAAACACTGCTGGTGGAGTTTTTTTTTTTAAATGTTGAAATTAGGTTATTGTTTTATTAATTCAGTAATGGAGAGTGATGTGACAACTGCAATCTGTGTCTTATCTGTGTGTTTATTGTGAAGCGACAGGCCTGTCACATGCAGGTGCTGCTGCTGGGATGCTTGTTTTTCTGTCTCTGACCTAGTTTCTCCATTTTTTTTTCTGCCCCCCCCCCTTCTCCTTTTCTTTCATGGTTTCATCCCTCATTATTCTCCACTTCCAGACCCTCTCCATGCCTACTTAGGTCTGTGTGGTCTGGCTCTGATCGGAGAGCCCAGTCTGAGGAAGGTCCACCCAGCTCTTAACATCACCCAGAGAGCCTTTCAGCACCTCCAGCAGCTGCAGCAGACATGGAGGGACAGCACGGGCAGCTGCAGCCGACAGCACTGACAGCAGGACGACCCACAGCGCCGCCTCTGAACAGGTTCACTAATCAGGAACATCCATCAGTTACCAGTCAAAGGGCGACTGGACTTCTGCTGTGTGTGTGACGAAGACGCCGCTCCTCTGAGAGGCCGTCTCAATCCAGGAATCAAGAAGGTGTTTTTTTTTTTCCTAAGACTCCAATTACAAAGTAGTAACTTTGGGGGAGCTCATTATAAGTTCATCTAAAACAACTTTTTCTGTTGAGCAATATACGCCACACTTTTTTGCTGCCTTTTTCTTAGTACACATTAGTGGATACCAGTGTGCATTGTGGTTTGTGGGGAAAAAAAATGATGTGCCAGAAAGTCAAATTTGAGTCACTGGAGACTTGAAGATATTCCCGATGCCTCCATTTTGCAGACTTTTTAGATAATGGCCTTTTTTTTTTTTTTTTTTTTTTTTTTTTTTTAAGCTTCCTGTTTACTACCCTCATTATTACAGTCAGCAAACAACTTACCCAGCCAAAGCACAATAAGAAGCATCCTCTAAGTAACCATTAGTTAGGGCTGTGCTGTCGATATATAGAATAATGTCCCCGTGTTTTAAGCAAACGTCGTATTTTTTGGGAACAGTTAAGACAAATATTTGTGTTTCTGGGTAAAAACATAAAACAACTCAAGGTGCCGTCCTCTACACAGTATATACAGTATTTCTTGCTTTGATGCCCTGTAACATTTCCATCCTGAACCTCTGTAAAGCCTCGAGCTCTCCTGTCCCAGAGGTGAAACCACTCCGGCAGCTGAGCCTCACAATTCAGTATCCTCTACTTTCACCACTGCAGGCTTTGTTCACTGGGATTTAAATATTACAACTGGAGGGGTGAAATTCATGGAAAAGCCAGCTAAGATTTTTTTTTTTTTGTTGTTGTTTGCATTTTTCTTCAGGTTTAAAGAGAAATAGATTGGGCCTCTTTAGGGAATTTGGTAAGAAGGGGAAAATCCCTTCTTTCCTGCAAGGTAGGAGCTGTGGGTTTCAGCAGCCAATCCCCTCCTGAACCTTGAACCCTGCGTCAATACTCCCTGTAAGGCACCGGCCAGCCTGTAATCAATGAGAGAAAAGGTATCATAACTCCAGGAAACGTATTCCTTTGAACTGAGCTGGGAGTTGATGTGTTTATTTTCAGCACACAAAAGATGCAGGGCGAAGAAACAAAAGAACAATGAGCAGAACGTATCCACCAAGAGTCAGGAAACGAAACCAGCTGTTTTTTTTTTTAAATGTGATCACTGGGGCAACTGGATTTGTTTTTATTTCTTTACGCAGATGCTCACAGGCATAAAAAAGCCACTTCCAGCTCATTCAAGTGACCTTCCAGCCTTCCCCCCTTGGCCTTAGGTGCAAATTGTTTTAGATTTCAGATAAGATCCTTTGCTGGTTACACACCACAGAGGTTGATTTCCACCTTCACAGATTTCCCCTGCTG